>PEKF01000028.1:20581-253217 GCA_003073195.1 Ramalina intermedia | reverse complement strand
TTAAAAAAAAAATAATTTATATTTTTTTTAATTAACGGCGGTAAAGTAATTTTCGAAACCGATAATATTTTTATTAATTCGAAAACGTAATTTTAAACTTTATTTTTTTCGTTTATTAAAATACCGTTATTATTTAGCCCGTCGTTTTTATCGTTATTTTCTTTTTTTTCCGTTTTTAATTTTATTTTATTTTCCCCGGCGGCGTTGTCGTTTTTAAATAATAACTTACCGCTAAATCTAAGGCCCCGGTTTTCTTATCGCTACTTTTTAATAAGGTCCTTATTATTATTAAAGTCTAAAGGTATTAACGGCTAATTATTTTATTCTTTAAAAGTCGGTAACGACGGCGTTATTTTATTTTTAATAACTTCGTAAAAACGGCGATCTTAAAAATTTATTACGACGACGAATATAACGGTAACGAAATAAATAAATAGGTAAATAAAGAATAAGGTAAAACGGTAAGGTAAAAAAGTGGATTAAAAAGGTAAATTAAAAGTAAAATTAATAACGGCGATAAAGTTTTTAATATAATAAGATCGACGACGATAAAAGTATTTTAACTTTATTAATTTATAAGCGGTAAAAGGCAGTAATTATACCTATTTTTGGTATAATCTCCGCTTAAGTCCACCCGTGGACCCTATATAATCATTCATTCGCCAAGGTTTCAAAATTACAGATTGGCTGAAGTTTAAGAACACCCGCATGACGTCCAATTAAGGTTCAAGATCGCCATCTGCATCGAGCGCGTTCACTGTAAATGACTTGAGAAGAAGTCATATTGCGAAGTCGCTATTGTATAGAATGTCATGGAGACGCTCGCTTTTGGCAAAGCGATACCATGCCACACGGCGAAGATTGATTGCCCACGATCCCAATAACCCAGTCCTCAATCGCCAAGGTGCTCTGCCAAAGCCTCCATTTGCCCCTGTGCCGGATGCTTTCTCTCGTTTGGTGCAGAGGAACTGGGATCGGTTCAACAATCTAGAAGGCGACTTTAGAAGCCAGCATCCTGCGTCCGAAGCTCGGAATAGCCTTGCAAGCTCGCACCTTGAAGGGCGAGATGATGAACCATCTTTCGAACCACAATGTGAGAAACGAGATCAGAACACGTCAATCCAGACATCTTCGAGGCTGGAAACTGCGACACAAACCGACTCATCTTCCACATCAAGTGCCGCACTCATTCAGTCAGAGTCGAGTCATCGTTCTAGGCAGGAAGGCCCCGCGAGGACAGGCTCTACAGATTCCCAAGTAGGAAGCTCAAAAGAGTCTAAGCCATCAGACAACATCAAAGGAACAGGGGACCTAGATGCACCCCCTACACAATCTTATAAGACTGCGTTGGACCACGAGAAGCCAGACAGCCCTAAGAGCCAACCGAGATCTTTGGTTCGGAAGTGCCAATTCACGTCTGCAGTCAGGAAATGGACAACAGACGCCTCTTTCCGTCGTCCGTGTCTCTTATCCCTCGCAAACGACAACTCTGCGCCTCAGATATCGGATGATAGCGCAGCCATTCATGATAGCCTGGATGAGCTTTTAGACGCCTATCGTGCATCACCAGAGCAGTTCATAGACTCTACATCCTCTCCTTCGGAGTTGGGAATACAGTCAAGATCAGGTCAACGATCTCGATCATCAATACCAGTTGGAACCAAGGCTAAAAGAACATTCTTCAGCACGCCACGTGTCTTTAACGGATCAAAGTCGACTGCAAGATCTCAATATAGTCAACGCTTTGCTTCCACAAGAGCAACACCCTCTTCAAACATTGGAGATCTGGATCCAGCAAATGTAAAGCCACAGACTTCTCGCAGTCTTTCCCCGCAGACCAACCATGTTCTTCACGCCTCAATTGAAGATGAAGCGAGGCCAACTTTCGTGCGTGGAAGCTCTCTCTTGCAACACGAGGTTGGAGGTCAAGACGTTCGAGAACACCTTCGTCTATGGCAAACTTGGCAGGCCGATGGTCTCAACAGACATCTGGTAGCACCACTGTCCGAAGGCGAAAGCGCATTGACGGAAACGGGAGCAATTGACACGTCCATCGTCGATTTTGAAGAGGGTGTCGCGGATGATCTCCCTGCTCCCGAAATCGACCCAGAAGAGGGGACGCTGAGTATACTCCATGCACCCAAATTCTTCAGACAGGGCGATTTAGTCGAGGTTTGGAACGCAAGCGATAGCATCCTGACCATCTTCATACGGAATTACGCGAATCACTCCCTCTTTTACTCGGAGAATGGATCGTGGCTTGTAAGGCGCTCGAAAGTAGCCCGCTTCGCTCTGCCCAGCTTTGTGAGTCCGAGCGACTTGGAAGACGTCTTGCCTTTCTCTCCTGCCCCCGAGAGTTTGGACAATCTTGTCGACAGGCTCACTCCTTTGACTGAGAATGCTCCGAGGGATGCTGGCAGCAAAGCCCTTCAGAGAATGCAACGCTTTCGCAAGTCTTCTGACGATATTTACCGCAAATACGGGGATCGAATAAATTCTGTTTATCAGATAATGGCTCCGGATAGCTTTTCGGATGGCCCCAAAACAATGTCCATTGGGGAGATTGCTATCAAAATCTTCGAAAAAGAGAGCATGAAGGCAGTAAGCCCGGAAATGATCTGGGCACTTCACCGGAGACTTTGCAAGACTCAAAATGTCATGACGGACGATCTTGCGCATCGTCTGACTCCGGTATTCACCTTTCTTCCAAGACAGAATCTCACGCATATAACCAAAGTCGAAAAGTGGATGAGAGAGTTTCAAGAATCCAGTATTGAGAAACAAATGGAGCAGGGCAAAGACAATGGGCCGTCAAACCCAACGAAAATGCCAATGAATCCCATAGCCTCATTCGTGTTGAAAGCAAAACACGCCGTCATCGCGAGTCGTCAAGCCCGCCCGATCTCATCGACCGGTATTGTTGGTCCAAGGGTGAAAGAAGACTGCGTCTCATCTGAAAGGAGGATATTCAGGGCCATGCCAATGCAGGAGCTTGAAGCTAATGAGAGGATGGTACTCCATTATCTCGACGCTTGGGTGACCAGCAAGTCTTTGAGCAAACACAACAATTTGAAAGCGTTGGGGCCTATGATTCTTCGAGCGATAGGAATGTATGAGAATCTGGATTTGGATGAGTCTGCCGGTTATACACTCATGCAAGAACTTGGAATTATCCCTCCCTGGCAGAATCCTACCCTCTACATAGAGCATTTCAATTTTCCTGGCCGCAATCCACATGAGCCTCTAAGCGTACTGGCGCGTGAGGCTCGATCGCAGCTGTCGACTTTCGAGAAGCAAGACGCAATGGCCGAATTTAGAATAGACTGGGGCGATCTACCAGCATACTGCATTGATGGTGCTGATACTCTGGAGCGAGACGACGCTATCTCTGTTGAAGAGGTTGAAGGAGAATCTTCGGCCTGGGTGCACATACATGTGGCCAACCCATCCGCTTTCATCACTCCAGACTCTGTGTTTGGCCAGTATGCAGCAGAGCTTGTCCAGTCGCTCTACTTGCCGGAGGCCAAGTACCCAATGTTGGAACTCGAACTCTCCCTCAAACACCTTTCTCTCGGGCGAGATCGACCGTGCATCACGTTCAGTGCAAAGCTCGACACAGCAGGTAACATCCTGGAGCACAAGATTTCCAACGGCGTACTGCACGATGTTGTCTTCATGACCCCCGAAAAGGTCCTAGAGATTGCGGGGGTTGGGGAGCAGCAGGTGGACTGGACATCAACCCTATTGACAATTGGCGAACGTCCGTTACACCAAAATGCGGGTCCAACTGCTTCAGCCGAAGCCTCATCTCGGCCATTGACGCCGGAAGACGTACGCAAGTTGCAATGGTTGGGTTCGTTGGGGAAAGCGACGCGTGGAAGGCGGGAACGTGCCGGCGCATCTCCAAGACCCCGGCAGGAGGGACTGATGCGAACCTGTCGACCAATTGTGACCTTTGGAGACATCACCAATAAATTGGTAGCACCGTTGAGTAACCGGATCCAGCGATACGACAACGACCCTGTTGTTTCCTTGGAGAGTCGCCCCAACCTGGCGAATTTCAACTTTGTATCAGATCTAATGGTGCTGGCAGGGGAAGTTTGCGCCAATTGGTGTGTGGATCGCAAGCTGCCTGTCCCCTACCGAGGAATCCGGATCAATCCAGAACCAGCAGTATCACCTGCAGAATTCAAGCACGAAATGACAAAATCAGCAACAGCGGAAGGGCGAGATCCGAGCGTAGACGAGATCACGACCCACATGGGGCTTCTTGGGTCAGCGGACTTCTCCTCAGTCCCCCTCAGGCATCCTGTTCTAGGGACACTGGCATATGTGAAAGCGACCTCACCTTTACGTCGCTACGGTGACCTGATGGCACATTGGCAGATCGAAGCCGCGATACGGAATGAAAGAAGAACAGGGTTGATAGTTCAGGAAGAGCCGGATCTCTCTTTCCTCCCTTTCTCAACCGACCAGGTTGAATCATCATGCAAG
Organism: Ramalina intermedia; assembly: GCA_003073195.1. NCBI lineage: Eukaryota > Fungi > Ascomycota > Lecanoromycetes > Lecanorales > Ramalinaceae > Ramalina > Ramalina intermedia. The sequence goes on along the minus strand of PEKF01000028.1, from coordinate 248,723 downwards.
AAGCTAATGGCCCGCGGGGGGCAGATTCTGAGAATCGAACGGAACACTATCGGTTTCTGGTTGACTTGGGCCATTGCCAGGGCCTTTTATTTCAAACAGGCTGAGCTGCCAGAGACATTCCAGATACACATCTACGAGCCGGTCAACGCGGCAAACGCGGCGCGAGGCATGATTGATGGCTGGGGTCGGAGAGCGCTTCTGCAGGACAAGCCGAGTTTGACGATGCCCCATGGGGGCTTGCAGGTGGACGACGTTTGGGAAGCTAAGATTACCAAGATAAAGTTATACCGAAAAGAACTCACATTTGAACCTGTTCGACTGGTCTCCAAGGGGAAAGCAGCTGGTCTGGTATGACCACTTAGCAAGGTCCTCCAACCTTGGCGTTCAAGCACTGAACGTGAAGCATTAGAGGCGTCATGAGAATCTCACTCCTCCTGATTCCGCCAATTCGTGCAGGTTTCCTCTGCATGCATGAGTACAGAGCATCAGTAAGTCAGGACTATGGGTGGGTCAGTAGGTGATTGACTGCCAAGCAATATATATGTGTATACAACCTTTTCTCAATACGACAACAAATTTGCTCATCTCTAATCTCCTTTCTCTTGTTCCGTACACTTCGTACCTTCGTACGTTGTCAGTCTTTGGGAAGTAGAAACTGAAATTGGCTTGGGAGGATCGGTGACGGCTCGAGCCCCCCACCAATTGCGACTAGCGATGCGATAATCATTGGTTCTCATAACCTTCTCTACGCGACCTTGTTTGTTACATGCTCCTTTTTGTCAAGCGCAAGCTCGCCGATGAGACATGGCAACCCAATCGACTCAACCATGTGACGATACCTTATGGGGCGATGGCTCATTCGGTCTCTTAAATCCAGCTGCAAAGCATGGTGCGTTTGAGGCACTTTGCGCTCCTAAGACATGTGCTGGAGTGGCATCGATGCTTCCAGCACACGATTGCGAGCCATGATCGAGCAACACAAGCTTCTCCTTCCCTGTCCGAGGGAGGCTGATGATCAGAACTAGCCGATCTCCCGCTGTGTAAAGGTCAGGCTCTTGTGCCTGACTTGTTCATGGGTTCGTGGACTTACTCTCATTCGTCATCCCGTCATCTAAATCGCCTCGTGTCGGGTCTGTGCCTGACATAATGTTTCCTCTGCATTCTCCACCCGGCTGTCGTCTTTCCTAAGTGCAGTATCGTGTACCAAGAGCACCCCAGTTGCCGACTACAGCTCTATCTCGTCACCAAAACAGTCGTCCTCTTCGATCTACCATAGTCCCTTCTCCTGCCTCGAGGAACGATTGTCCCACTGCACAAGGCCACCAGGACCACTCCTTCTGAGCGCCAAACCAACCTCCATCCTCAATCCACGCCAAGAGAATACCGTCCTCGGAAAACCGGCTCCGTCGATGAGAGTATGACCCACCACCCCCACAAGGGTGACCCGGCCGTCCTCCAGACCTTCGACCCCGCGACCTTCTATCCGGCGCTCGCCGCGCGCGAAAAGCTCAAGCACACCCGCGATGACTCCTGCACCACCTTCCCCTCGGCCAAATCCATCGCCGAGCCCCAGATCCCCAAGGACTTCGACCCGGCGGTCTTCTACCCGGCGCTCGCCGCGCGCGAGAAGGCCAAGGTGGTAGGCGGCGGAGGCGGCGGTGGCGGCGGGGCGAGGAGGAGCAGCAGCGGCGGCCCGGGGGAGGGGGAGGATTACTCGATCTTCACGGAGAGCATCAACCCGGGGGACAGCATCAGTTACAGCCATCTGCCGCGGGTGGAGCAGCAGCAGGTGGTCGTTGGTGATCTGTGGGTCTTCTTTTCCTTTCTTGTTTTTTTGCCTTCAACCCCGTTCCCCCAATTCCCCAATTATTCCCCAATTATTCCTTCCCAAAAGCTTGGTGGAGTGATGTCGTATTATAACGATGATCATGTTTCGTCCTTTAGGCCCGGGCTTGCTAGAATGAAGATTAATTGGGCATGTGTTGACAGAGAGTGCGAGCGGTTCGAGCACAAGAAACGGGTCCGCAGGCGACTGTGGATCACGGGCATCGTCTTCCTCATCGCGACGGTCATCCTGAGTCTGCTGTTTGCCTGGCTGGGAGCGCACAATTTCTTCAAGGATCAGAAGGTCACGATACCCTGAGGGCTGTGAGGTTTATGCACTCCGGTTGTTCGATGTTTGAGGGGCGCAAGTACATTCAGCGAGCGACGTTTGGGACTGATTCTTATTCGAATGGAGGAGCAAAAATATGAGCATTGGGAATGGATTGAGATATACAGGTTCCATCTCATCTCCTGGGGTATGGACGCATCTGGTCATGGAAGAGGGCTAGTGTCGTGGAATTATTGTGTTTTGAGATAATCTGGTACTATAACGACTTTTGGAACGAGTGACTTCGGCATGTGACGGTCATGTGCAATGTTGGCATATAAATCTTCCTTGATTGAGTCCGCCCAAACGCCATGCTAGTCCATGATTGATTGTTACATAACAAAGTCTGTTGACTGTTCCGCCGAAATCTGCTGGGGACATTGTAGTAGCGACATGGCACGAGGCCTCAGCTGATCGACATCTCCCCCCAATCCATCAATACCTCTTCCTCGTCGGCTCCGGACTGGGACTCCGACTCATACTCCTATCATCCCGGCCCCGGGCCCTCAACCACTTCTTCGTGCCGAGCTCCAACTCCCGATCCAGCTCGGCACTGGGTTCCTTGCGGTGGATGAAATTGCAGAAGCCGCCCCTCACGCACCCTTCACCGCTATTGAGCCGGCAGCAGGCTTCCCGGAAATCGGTCACGGGCGACAGCTCGCAGTAGATGGGGCGCGCCGCGTACCAGCGGGAGTTGAGGGCGTCGCAGGCCTTTTGGGCGGAATCCTCGTATTTGAAGCGGGCGTAGACGTTGCCGATCAGATCTTTCCCACACACAGAAGAGTCAGTTAAACCACCGCAGCAAGAGAAACGCGTTTTTGCTCCCCCGCAAAAACACCAAGGAAGGAATGTGGGAAACGTACGATCATTGTTATTGTCACACACCACCACCTCCTCGGGCTCCCCGTACTTGCACATCTCGCACCAGAAATCCTCGTAGAAGGCGTCGAAGTGGTTCTGCAGCTGGCTCGGGTTCATCTTGTTCTTCGGGTCGTAGGCCGGGTTCTGGTACAGGTTGGGCAGCAGGATGGTCTGGGAGTAGGAAGGCTTGACGTGCTTGCGCGAGCAGCGGTCGCCGTGGCGGCAGGCGCCGATTTTGTAGTAGAAGGAGCAGTTGACCTTGTCTTGCTCCGTGCCGAAGATGGAGGCGAGATAGCTTGGGGGGGGGGGGGGGGGGGTTAGCTGATGATTTGTGATGGGAATGAGGGATGTTTTCGGACTTACTTAGCCATGATATCGAGTTCTGGGTGCTTGGGATGAGGACGAGGTCAAATGGGCGGATAGAAGAATAATGAATGCAATTGCAAGGTGCAGAAATATTCTTCAAAGCCTCATCTACGAAAACAATATTCATGCGGGGCGGAATGAGTTCCGCCCCACATTATCAATGCCAAGCCTAACTTTTGACATGGAATTCGGTGGATGCTTCCCTGCACGAATCACAGCAATGACTCCAAGGCGATGAGCATTGCAAGGTGTCTCTGGGATCTGAAATGGATTTATAATATAGCAACTTATGGTATAGCAGTGATACTTAGTGTAAAAGACTTATTGTTGTGCTTGAAAACGTAATAGCGCACAATTTTTCTGGCCAGGGCGAGGTTACTTCACAAACCTTTCTCGATGACTGTTTCGGGCTCAATAGACAAGATCAGGTGGGATTTGCTTGTTCATACATCGTGACAAGCAGTGGTTTGCATTCGTTCACAATGAGACTGGTATTCATTCTCTTGAGCAACTTTTCTCTGCTATAGCTACCGTTTAGCTTTGCTTTCATTGATCTTTCCTCTCAAATGCAAGTGTAGTGTCTCGCAGGCGAATTGCTGTCTCAATCTGCGGCTTGAACGAAGCCGACAGAATCACAGCTCTTTTTCCACCTCCGCTGGCTCATCCTCCGAATCGGGGGTCGGTAGAGGCGATTGCATGGTGAACGTGAGCTTCGCCGCAACAACTCCACCAGGCCAGGTCTCACTCCAGGTCACGAACAAATCTTGTTCGTCTCCTGAAGCCCATGGATGACCGTAGATGCAGTATCTATGTCCACCGCTGACCTTCAACGGCTCTGCAACTCCGACGTCTTTGATCTGCCACGGCCCTTGCGGAGCAGGGGCAATGCCAACTTGAATCTTGTTGTCACACCACTTGGTGACGCCGACCATGACGAACGGGTACTGCTCGCCAAACAGGCTCGATCGAAAAACTGAAGCTTGGGGTATGTCCTCCCACAGCGTAGCCGAATTGTCCCAATTGTTGAGCTGCCAACCTTCCCCGTCCCAGTGCTCGTAAGCTTCGGTGTTTTCCACCTGGTGCGGGGCCACGCGAGCGAGAACGATCTTGCAGCTACCACTTCGCTGGCCATAGAGATAGACATGATGTCCATGTTTGATTGCCGAAAGACATCCAAACCCTGGCTCTTCAGGTGAAATCAGCTCGCCACAACGTGTTGTCGTCAGTTCTCCAGTCTCGCAATTCACTTCAACCCTAGCAATGCCTGATCCAACATATTCAGTGGTTGAATTCCCAGACCCTTTGCGTTCAATGCTCTTCTGGTACCTAGGTCGGTATGTCAGCTACCTTATTACGGCATTGGAAGATCTGGTGCCTTTTACCAAACGTAACCAACACCTTCCTCGACTTCTACAAGGCCGCCAAAGCTCCAAAGCATGATTCTAGTTTTGGATTCTTCTTCCCGGTAGAGCTTCTCGGATTCTGTGAGTGGGAGGAATGGCGCCACCATGCCTTTGTCGTCAATGGATTGGTAAGTGCATTTGGTCGGCTTGCCCGTGTCCGAGACGAGGGCAACAGTATTGCCCGTGATGCCTCGAAAGTAGCCATCTTGATCCTTGCAGAATGTGTCGCCAAAGACGTAGTAGGTGAAGCCACCGAGCTGGAAAGAACGCCCGATGTCTCGGGAATATCCCCGGTCATTGACATCCAAGACATAGCCCAAAATGGTGGGAGGGGACTCAAGCTCAGCAGGCCAACAAGCCTGAAAGTGTCCTTGGTCCTGGCCAGGATCTTTGTCCGAGGATGATGATTTGATACGAAGATGCTTGCTTATGAGGTTCTTCAGATGATCCATTGCTTCAGAGGTCTCTTGAGAAAGTGAGGGCAATGCAATTATAGCAGAAGTTGCTCCTTGAATGTTGTAGCAGAGTCTTAAAGGACAAGATGACTCCCGCGATTTGCGTGGATGGATGGATGTGTTCAAACTCAACAAGGAGGCGACAAGTCTGAATGTGAGGTGAGGAAAAGAATGAAAAGAGTGGGAAAACAGTGGGTGGATAAACCGAGTCACTTCATCTCAGCGATCGCTCCTTCCCTATCTGAGTCTCTTCCAGTGTCAATCTGCACTTCCATCCGTCAGTGACTCAAAGGCTGAGAACAAATCCTCCTTCAGATCCTCATATGCCTCGATGCCAACACTGACCCTCACTAGCCTTCGATCAATCATCTCATCACTCATTGCTCTCCACTCGATCAGACTTTCAACACTTCCGAGACTGGTGGCATGGTGGAAGAGCTTGGTCCTGCTCGCAAGCTTTCTTGCAAGATCCTCTGTCTGCATGGTGATTGCAAACACTGACCCAAAGCCATTCGGCATTTGCTCTTTCAGCCACTCCATATCTTTGTGCTGTAGACTAGCATGTTGCACCTCCCTCACTCCTTTTTGTACTACAGTCCTTGACGCAACTTCCTCATCAGGACTTTGCAGGTACAGCAAGGAATGCAGCCAATTGACGAGCTTCTCAGCATTCGCACTCTGCCTCTCCACCCTCAACCCCAATGTCCTCAAACTCCGCACTCCCAACCACCCCTCCATGTTTCCCATCACACTCCCCAGATACACCCTTTCCTCCCTCAACATCTTCACCCATTCCTCCCTCTGTGCAGCCAGCACCCCGCAAAGCATGTCCGAGTGCCCACCAAGGTACTTGGTCCCACTATGCATCACCATGTCCGCCCCCAACCCAAAGGGCTCCTGCAGTCCTGGGGGCCCAAAGGTAGAATCCACGAGCAGGTAGGCTCCTCGTGCATGCGCCTTGTCTGCATACTTCCTGATGCTCACAGCTTCACCTGTGGGATTGAAGGGCGTCTCAATGTGCACCACATCCCCCTTCCCAAGTTCCTCTGGTGCGCAATCCAATCCCACAACTTTTGCGCCGGTGAGCTTTTGATGCATGTCTATCACGCCTTGGCAGCCCTTGTATCCGCACCCATTCGCGATGACGCGGGGTTTCAAGAAAACATAGGCGGCGTGCACAGCGGCGAGGCCAGAGGAGTAGGTACAGCAGGGAGCGTGGAGGAGCGGCTGGAGGATGGTTTCCAGACGGGTCGAGTTGGGAGCGGTGTGGCGGGAGTAGATATGGGTGTCATTGGGAAGGGGACCCTGGCAACCAAGCAGAAGACTTAGCAATGGTAATGAGCTGGAACATGGCGACGTTCCGGTAACCCACCTGCAGATCTCGCGCAGAGACGAGGTCGTCCGGATTGGAAGCATAGCGGAAGGTTGTGGAGACGTGCAGGGCAGGAGCTACGTCTGCGCTGGCATTCAAAATGTCGTCGGCGTGGACAGCGACTGTAGAAGTGGCGTGTGATTCAGCTGAGAGGAAAGATTTGGGTGGCGCTTCATTGGCAATGGTGGAAAGGCCGCCCTCGTTGTTGGCCATGATCATTTGACATCAGCGTCAGGCTCTGTTCCGCGGCGTTGTCGTGCTCCACGTTGCGAATTCAAGGATTATCTAGACGATAGACGAAAGCCAAAGCGGGGTTCGGACAAGGGCCGGAGGGAGGGGCTTTCGTACCTAGGATATTCGCCATTTGGACTTGAGAGATATTAGCCGCAAGGGGACGCCCCAGGAGGGAAGAATTCGAGTGGATTGTTATGGGTATGATAGTGACGCTTCCTGCTCTACACAGGTCCAAGTTTGTCCCACGGTATCAAGCAGCGCCTTTCCGTTCAATGAAGTCGACATGGTCACTAAAACTTCATCGCTTGAGCGATCCCATCCTCGATGCTCTGCTAACTTCTGCTGGAAGTTGAGCAGCAAATCGATTTCGTTCTTAATGCAAGACGTCAGCATGATTCTCGACAGGGAGTTCGTACACTCACCACTCTCGTCACGAAACCCCACGAGAATGTCATCATGCTCGCTGGGGTATTCTGGCAAGTCAAGGCACAAAAAGTCCTTTGTGCTGTCTCCTTCCGTGGTCGGTAGAGCGAACTTCGCGTCCACCATCCGAAGGCAGTATTGGCCGCCTTTCTCCAAAGCCTCGAACGTGTCCATCGCCCGAAGCTCAAAGTTCATGCAGCTACCATGGCTAAAGTCTTTGAAGAAGGCAAGTAGCTGGATGGTATTGTCACGCTTGACGATCTGGATGCGGGCGAAGTCTGCCTCCCAGCGCTTGGCCAGAGGCACTCCTTTCCTTCTGCGAGATATAGCAAAATGCATGGCGACGCTGGGCGGAGAGGAATCAGCTCTGATGTTTGGTACGTGGTGAAGCAGGCACCTCACCCTTCATACTTCACTTGGAAGCCTGTGACAAGACTTTGGAATATATGCAAATCTGCAGCCCTGTCAGTCTTTTCATCACCCGCAGATTGGTCATACAAGCCTTACCGGAGAGCGATCGGAAGTGGAAGCTTTTAATGACCGTAGATCTGCCTGCTGCCCATAGCATCCCACGCCATGAGTTGATGGCGTCCTCACTCAGTTCAAATTCGGTCAGAGATAAGAACAAATCTCGTTGCGGTGGCCGTAGCAGTCGTATTTCGTTGCAATTGTCCACACCTAGAGCGATTTGGAGGTCTCCGGGTGCTGCAAATGTCAGCTCGATCGACATGAAAGTTTGTTGGTCGGGCATACCTAGATTCAGACGGTCTGTCAGGATGCCAGCATCACACTCCCCAACAACCCGGAGACTTTGCATGGTCTCTGCTGCGGACTCTGTGAGCGAAGCCCGGGCTTTGGGCGTCAACACCTTGACACTCTGCCATCGGACATGGGATAAGTGCTGGACCTTTTTCCCCAAGGTCTGATCCTCTGTCGCGATCTCGAGAGACTGCAATGGTAGGGAAGCTGATCGTTCTTCGTAGCCTAGTGCCTGCCGCTGAGTAAAGATGTTATAAAACCCATCCAAATCGTCCCAGGTGTGGAATCCTAATACAAAAGTCGCAGAGCCAGGCACTCGTACGCCTAGCCTTGGTCTCTCGTCCCTCCGGCTGAAGCCAAAAAGCGTAGGCAGGTCGTCACCGTACTCTTGAGATATACTGCTCAGCGCTTTGACACCGGGCGGCGTCCTGCTCATGAGACGATAACCTGCCATTATTCGACCAGTCCCATCAACGAAAGCTTTGCTTTTGCTGAATAACCTTATTGCACACCCACTGATGGGGTCCTGAGGAAATGAGCTCGGATGGCGGGCGGTTTGGATGCACTGAAAATCATGGATCTCCGCCTCAAACACAATCTCCTCCCCCTTACGACCCTGAAAGTCTTTCTGGACTTTTCGTGTATAGTCGCAGATGTTCCAAAGACTCTGGTAATCTGTTTCCGAGAAAGCTATGGAGAATTCGATGCCTTCAGAGAGAATGATATGAAGAGAATCGGCGGATGTGTTCCACTTCATGTCTTTCCATGTTATATGCCAAGGCTTCTCCTTTGTGGTTTGAATCTTGAGACCAAAGCTACCCTCTTGGTTCGAAAGTGAAGCCGTGAGATCCAAGGCTTCTTTGCCTCGCACCAAAGTCATGATGCAGGGTGCAGTAAGCCTTTGCTGGGACCCAGCGCGGAGCAATATCGATCCGGTGCCAAACAATCGACTGTAAGTGAAGTATCTGGATGTGTCCCCGAGAGGCATGGTCAACTCATAGTTGTTGTCTTTGAGCTCGCTCAAATGTGGAGAGAAACATTTTGCTATCTCCACAGGCACCTCAAAGTTGTCGAGAACAACACGCATGTCGGATCCCTCGACCTCGATGTCATCGGGGGGCATTCTGTTGTTCCTCTTCATTGAGATGGTCAATGCGCGCATATTGGCAACGATATCAACATGGGCCTGAGCCAAACCGGCAAGCTCCTGCTGGCCAAAATTCTGGATGATTGCTACCATAGAATGCATACTCGCCGTACCGTATCGCTGAATGTCTGGATGATTGGGAGTGATCTCTCTGACTATCCACGACGCCTTTCCAAGATTGACGTACGCCTGCTTCAGCTCAGTCGGTACATCTGCCAGCTCTGAAGATAATTCTTGAGCAGGTCGTCTGCTTGCATTCCTGACTGCCGATTCGAGCCCGGCTCGGCCGCGGAGGAACCACCACGCAGCTGTGCGAATCCATGTTTTAAAGGATATGTCCAAAATGTCCTGGTTCACTGCGATACCCAAGCGGAAGATGCTGTTGAATCGTGCAACTCTGGTACTAAAGTCTTCAAGCGCATCCATGCCAATGCCCTTTGCGATGTGACGAAGAGATATGGCTTTTGGTTTGGCCTCTGGTTGGATGTGGATGTCGGTGGATTTGGAATCTGGAGCTGACGGCAGCGGTTTCCTCGCCAAGTGGTCCTGATCTTGAGCTCCTGATGCATAAGTGCTCAAGTGGGCAGCGCCAATCCCTGGTTTGTGAGAAGATGGCTCAGGGGAAGCGCGGGCGGATCCTTGAGAAGATGGCTCAGGAGAACGGCGAGGAGTCAGGGAGCTCCCATCACCTGTAAGCTGTGTTGGTTCAAGACTATTTGAAGACGCTTGTAAGGGTATTGAACGCCCAAGATTGGGATTGGGGCTCGAGGTGGAGCTCTCAGATGATCCGCTTATGGGGCTGACAGGGGGATGTTCATCTTTCGTGACGGGTTTTGGGGGTCTCGGATTCTCGAGCGATAATGGGGATTGCTCGAACGCCCCAAGGGATAATTGAGGCACTGCTGAAATAGGCTTTGCTTCATTGGTGTCAACGTCGAGATCTTGGTCGTCAAGGGAGGCCGGGAGGTTGCCTGTTGGTCTTCTCTGTAGCGGCGGCTGTCTTTCCGGCAGGGCGTCTGCAGACCTCGTCTTGTTCGCTGAGACGAAGACAGCTGGAGTCTCAGCTTCATCCCCACCCTCGCCTATGATATCTGGTGGGTTGGCAACGAAAGCGACTTGAAGCCCCTTGTTCTTTCTGGGCCTTGCGGGATGATAGATATTTTCAGGTGGTGGTGGTGAGTTTGAGCCCGGCTTAGAGACCCATTGATCCAACTTATCGGTCTGTAACCGCGGCACATGACTCGAGGGGGGTGATCTGCCGACCTGCCTCGAGCTGCTACCCAAGAATTGTGCTACATCCTGAGCATCGCTTTCCCAGTCATCGACCTCCCTGCCAAACACTCCATCTGCGTTGAAGAGCCTGTCCTTCCACTTGTTGAGCCTCAGGGCCTTGGTTTCTTTGGCAGCAGCTTCTGGTGCTCCAGCGGTTGGAAACATGATGACATGTTGGTTGAGGGTAAGGCAAGGCGCAATCGTAGCCGTGGAGGTTGTTGCGATTCTGTAGTTCTATGAGCGGGGGAGGCGCACGCATGATGAGCAAGCAGCTAGTAACATGTGCTGATTGCCACAGGAATACATCCTGCTCGTTTCATCTCCTGCTGATTGGGCAACAAGGGGTGGCACGCGAACAAGTACTTACACATGGTGGGGGTTGCACATTCAGGGACGATCAGCACAAGGATCTCCACATTGATGATGTCTAACGGCATTGGCCGCATGCCAAGGTTTTCCAGCGGTATCTTTCCAGCTTTCTATCTTTAGATCATGACTGACGCTATCGATTATCAAGACCCCATTTCGATATCACAGGTGATAATCCAAGAGGCAACAAGCTTTCCGTTTGGTGTGATTAAGGGTGCATAAGGCCCTTTCGAATTCGAGCGTTTCTCGAATAGCTGTCTTCGCGTCATTGGTGAAAGGTCACCAAGCTTCTAATATGCAGGAACTAGGCTTCAAGCAATGTACGTCGGAGCAGGGTGCGGCTACCAGCAGCAATTCACTTTGTCCATTCCGACGACTCAAAGATAAGAACTGTAGCTTCATTTCATAATTTTGCTTCTTTCCACTACCACGTTCAGCAAATTGATAGTGAAAACCCCAGTCCCAGTCGCAGCACTGCCCAATGCCCACCAAGTAATTAGCCATGTAGTGATGAAAGTAACGGTCTATCTTAGCAATAGAACACAATTTGGGCTCGGTGGATGCGTTTGGTGGGGCTATCGTGGGCATCTGAATCCCTTCCATTCTGCAAGAAGCCAAGCCTTTTCCGCCCTAGCGCAACATTCTGACAGCCGATTTGAGCAACGACATGACGAAGATTATTTGGCTTCAACCCAACAACCTCACCTCCGGTGGTAATGGTGAGCGTATGACTGCTCCCACCGACACTCGTTATCCTTCACACCATCCTCACAGATTACCGTTGGAGTCTTGCACCTCTTCCCAGCTTCCCTTAAAACTTCTCTGCCTGCGCCCGTTCAGCGCCGCCTTACCTCCGGCAACGTCATTACAGGGTTTCTTACACATAAACCGACCCGGTTGACAACCAATCCCAATCGAAACTGTTACTCGCCGTGGGAATCTCACCTCAAATAACAGGAGCGATGGGGAAATGAGCTTCAAGATTGACCGGCGTGGTGTGGGCCAGCCGCCTCCGGATCATGTGGAAGGCATTGAGGCCCGCTTCTTGGAATCTGGAACCATGGCACCTTGCTGCAACAGCCATCGATCTGGTTGGCAAGATACTGCGCAGACGGCAATGGAGGAAGCATGCCCCTCTCCTGCTTCGTCCAGTATAAGACTGCCATATCGCCGGTATACTTCCTCGATCATCATTGCGTCGTTGATGCTGTTCCTCAATACGGTGTCGGCGCATTTCATACCCTTCGACAACTGTTTGAGCCCAAGTCTCACCAGTAATGCTTCTCTCCTCCAATTTGTGCCACTTTTCGTCTGGGCTGCCTTCAACTCCACAGACGCGAGACACAATTTGAACATCACTGTCTACGGCAATGTGACGGGAAATGCCTACGAAGGAAAGACCAACCCCGGACCCTCTAGTCAGCTGTGGGACGACCGTAATGACACAATGGGCAAGATACCAGATCTTCCGGCGGCCGATGCGGCCTACACCACATTCACAACCAGATTCGACGTCGTTGATCACACGACATACCATCCTAACGACACAAGATTTTGCAATACCTCCAACATCACTCCGTGCCCATGGGCTCCCATCTTCAAGTTTACCGGTGACTCGGAGACCGTGGCTCCATTTGTAGGCCCTGACGGCCACAATCAGAACACCACCCGATTGAATGCGATGACTGTGGCGCACGACCTTCACTCTAGCTACGCTTTCACGTCAATCAACACTTTACTCCGCTTGAAGTCAGGGGAGAAATCCGCTCTGGATTTAGCTTGTATACAAGCAAGTGTGACCCCCGACTTTGGGAAAACCTACAGCGATACCCTGACCTATGTTCCTCTCGTCATACTCATCCTGGTCGCAATCGCTACCGCATCGGCAGCAATATTCAGCCCTTGGGGCTCAACAGACATCTTTCGGTTCACCAGCAATTATGGCAGGGACGATGATCTCTTAAGATTGGTCACCCCCGGGTTCGGTGATTGCCTCCAGTACATCCAGTTCGTCGTTCTTGCCGGATCCCTGAGCCTGAATTATCCTGGCTTCTTCCAGCCTGCTGTTAGTCAAGTGAGTTGGTCCGCGCTCATGTTCAATGAAAGCTTCGTCACCCATGGCACTGGGTTTATAGGGGTCGTCGATGGTATTTACGTTGCCAACGCCTCGTATGGTCTCGACAGAATGAGTCAACTCGTTGGGATGACCGATGACCGCGACATGTGGGCAGGTATGATGGTCTGGCTTCTGGTAATTATTGCGGCAATCATCGTTTTGGTCCAAATCGGCTTTACCGCTCGATGGGCCTATCACTTTCTCTCAAATACCCAGCAGGAAGATATGCGGCAGAAGAATCTACCATTCAGCGCTGGCAACGCCATCAGGATTATATTCAATTACTTCTTACTACCAGTCGTGGCTTTGTCCTGCTATCAGCTTGTCATAGCTGGAGATTCACCCAATTCGGTCGTTGCAGTGGCCGCAATAGTCATCGTTATCCTCATCTGTTTCGCTGGCTACCTCCTATGGCTCATTGCAACAACGCGGCCTCGGTCATATCTATTCGACGACTTACCAACGGTACTGCTCTACGGCCCTCTATATAACACCTACTCGGATAATGCGGCAACCTTTGCGCTGGTCCCAGTCATGTTGACTTTCATCCGCGGGATCGCTATTGGAGCAGTCCAACCTTCGGGCATAGCCCAGGTTGTATTACTAGCTATTTGTGAAGTGATCACGATTCTCACGCTTAATGCCTTTCGGCCGTTTCATTCGCCAACCTCGATGAACGCATTCCATACAGGATTTGCCATAGTCAGACTTCTCACGATACTACTCAGCGTGGCCTTTGTGCCGTCCCTGAACGTGAAGGACGCACCACGCGGCTGGATTGGGTACATCATACTTCTCCTGCATGCTATTGTTCTTGTGTTTGGATTTTTTCTGAACGCATGTCAAACCCTGATTGAAGTCCTGGCAAGGCTCGCTGGCGCTGGTGGTGAGGGTGGTACGGCCAGCAGAGGTGGGCTCGTTCGGGTATTTGGCATGCGCCAACTTTCACGTAGAAATCCAAGACGAGCAGGACGTACGAGGCAAAGTGTGGCATCTGATGCTGCCATGCTGACCCACGACGGAGATCAAAAGTCTTTACAATGGAACGGAGGTCGGTCGAGAAGCATATCAGCCAGTTCAGCCATACTGCTGAGTAGGCAAGGAGGCGAAAACCGCCAAAGCTTGGGACTCGAATCCTCGAGTGCGGGAGGTGCTGGTGACACCCCAACATCCGGCAGAGCAAGCGCGTTTTCCTACATGCCAGGTGGATCTCAGGCAGCAGGCCATTCAGGGACCGGCGGCATTGTGAACCTTCGCAATACCGAGACGGCTGATCCTTACTACCGACCTCCGAGACCTAGGAGAACGACAATGGAAGCTGCCTCTCCTCAGACACAAAACAGGAACTCGTATAGCAGTGCGGAATGGGCGAACAGACGGTGGAGTCATCACAGTCCGGACTTGGAGGCTTCTCCGAATCCGCCTGAGGGAGTCATGATATCACGACGCGGCACACCAACGCCAGGTAATCTGGGCGGCACCCGTGATCGATCAGATTCAGATGCTGAGGATCCTCGCCAGTCCAAGACTGACTATGCTACCAGAGAGGTTGACTTTTATTACGGGGTCAGGGGGCCAGCATTGTCCAACCAGCCTACGAGACGACTCAAGACCGGACCAGCTGATCCCACCGGGCCAGTTTCCTCTGCGTCAGGATGGATCAAGAACCTGTTCGGTGGGAAGACAAAGGAGAAGGGTAAAGGCTTTGAGGTAGTCCGAAGCTCGCGCGCACCTCCAACGAATCGACGTACGCCATCAGGCGCTGGCCTTTCAGTCGAAGAAGGCCCATATACTGATGACCCTCATATTGAGCAACCGGAGAGAAGCCGGGATCTTGCACTGAGTGACGAAGGCGATGCAATTGGTGCTGGTACAAGGCATCTTCCGGAAGAAGAAGCAGAGGAAGAAGCGGTAGAGGGTCCTAGCCCGCTACACAGCGACGACGAGAGTAGCCACGAAGGTTCTGTATCAGAGGAAGATGAGGAGTGGGCAGTGCAGCGGGAGAGTCAAATAGATCCCTTTCCACCTTCATTGCCGACCATCGAGAGTGCAGGAGGTATCGAGCTACCTAGTCGGATCGGGTCGAAAGCAAGTTCAAGACCCACTCGCGAGAGCACACAGAGGAGCATCAGGCCACCGACCGTGCCTCGTAAAAGCTCCAGACGAGATTCCTCTACGGATCTCAGCAAAGTTGGCACCAGACTTTCGACGATTGCTCAATCACAGACGTCGACCCCAAGGCAGACGATCCATGTGTACGGTACCGATGGTCACCGAGACAGTGTGCAGCCCGTGCATATCGATGATACCAGATTGCCTTTTGCGTCTCACAAGAAATCGGCGTCACATGGCACGCACCTATCGGCCGGCGGAAGCTCGTTCAGCTCTAGTATCTATCCTTCTCCGGGCGCCGAAGAGGTGGGCTATGGTGCTGGACACGCAAGACATTCTTCCTCGGTGCTGGGGGTGCATGATTTCCAGCTTGAACGGCCAACAAGTATGGGATATGTCCAGCAACACCGAGCAAGTGACCACATACACACCGGTGGCGCTTCTTTGCAGGAGTCTAGTGCAGAGCTGGTAGATGATCCCTCCCGGAAACCCAATCTAGCGAACATAGGCCAAGCTTCATGAGACCACGATATTTCTTCCAACCAAATTCTAACGACATTTTTGGGACATAGGAGCGGCTGCATTTGCCAACGGTGTTTACCCTTTATGGGTGTTGTTATGGCTTGATTGCCAGTGTCTTGACATGCAGGAGTTCAATAGCGGGCATGGCTGTGGCAAAGGGTTTTCTGAATCCAGCATATCGCAGTACGGAGGAAGGGATCTAGAGACATAGGGACGATATATGTACCATAGCTATCAACACAAAAGCGACTACAGAGTGACAGAGGGATAGAAACAGTCATATGTAATAATATATGTGTGATCGTAACATACTGCATGACCATCGAACGTCAAGTCAGAGATGAACTGTATCCGCCCTGATTCGTCCAATATGTGATAGCGTGTGTTGTAGTGATTATGATAGCGCGAGCTCACGTGCCATCCTGTTGATACTTCACTCTACCCGGTAAGACCGTCCCATCTCATCCACATAGTCGTATTACCACAGCATTCTCCGACCTTTGGCCGCTCAGCGAAGCATGCATACATATGGAAGATTGATGCATTTCTTGGTCAGGCTTGATTCACTCCTTGTGGCCGAGCATCACCAGCAGAATATCTAACGAGTGTACAGCTTTAGCCCGACAACAGTTACGATGCTTTGTACAGCCAGACGCCTATCTTCTATCGACTCCTATCACTAATTTTCCATGATGGTTAAGTGCACACTATGAAGTTGAGGTCGGACTCGTCGTGTCAAAACATCTTACCACAAGACTCGCAGCTTTGCAGAAACACCTGATGCAACCCCGGAAGACCTCCACAAACAAGCAGTCTGCTCCAACGAGCTAGACTGTTCTCAGAAATCCAAGAACCTGGATCCCAGGGATAATCATTGGGCCTCCAGCAAGATCAGAGGTGCTGAAGAGCCCCTTTCGAAGAGACCTCGATTGGCTTCTGATTACGCCATGGCGCCACCCCAACGACCCGAAAGCCTAAGGCTTCCCGCTCGCGACCAACATCACGGCCGCCATGGGCATAGCTTCACCTCTACAGCTATGGGGCAAAACGGGCCAAGCCACCGGAGAGGTGAGAATCTAGAGAGGAGAGGGCACAGCGATGGCGATCTGATTGCCAATGGAGTGCGAGGGCCTTCCAGGCACAGACAAGGCTCGGGGTTCGATGCGGCTGCTTGGACGGAGCTTCTCAATCAGTCTTCAGCAGTGGTGGATCAGGGTCAAGAAAACTACGATGTGTCCGCACGTAGGAGGGCAATGATGGTCGAAGATCGCAGACGCAGGCTTTCAGAACACCTGGATGGGCAGGCCAGGAGACATTATTCTGGCGAGCGTGGCACGCACCGGGGCTTCCCACCATCTAGGCAGGACTCAGGCCGCCCTCTCAATGGACCCTTGCCATTTGGGCCCCTCGAGGCCAACGCAGGATCCACTACCGCAAATTCCGTATCCTCTGGCCGCCCACGGATCTCAGATGGGAACATCAAACAGTATGGTAGCAGTCGAGATATCAAGTTACCAGTTTGGCAGCCGGACGAAGCAATATCGAATTGCCCGATATGCGGCAACGCCTTCACGTTTTGGTACCGGAAGCACCACTGTAGAAAGTGTGGTCGAGTCGTATGTGCCAACTGCTCGCCACACCGCATCACCATTCCTAGACAATTCATCGTTCATCCGCCTGACGCAAGTCCGGGGAGTCCTGAAATCAAGAAGCGCAATGGCATCGACGTCGTTGATCTGACGGGAGACGATGATCAGCAGCCTCAAGCAAGTCAAAGACCGATGAGCTCAGACTACCGCATCGATCCAGCGTTGGGCGGAGGACAGGAAGTACGATTATGCAACCCTTGCGTACCCGACCCGAATCCATTGCCACATATGCACCCTTATGTACCGAGTCCACGAGCGTATCCTCCAAGGAACGTTTCAGGGTCCGCTGGGCAAGGTGAGGAGCGCATCTCTGGCGTTCAGGGTTGGCAAGCCCTTGACACCCTACCATCTTTGACGAACAGATCGCATTTTCCAGGCCCAAGTCACCATTTGGATCGAAGAGCGATTTCTCCAACAGAAGCCAGCCCATTTGGGCCCTCCAGTTCGCGTCCGGTCAACCAGACGGCCCGATCATCAGCCCATGCGATGGCACCACCGCAGATGCCTACTGCATACGGCTCAGCGCCCGATCAAGCAAGCCAGCAGGTAAGTCGCCTGGAATTCCTCCGGTTCAAACATTAACCCTGACTTGTTTTCAGCGCTATCTCGAGGGACTCCTCCAGCGCGATGCATCCCAGCACCATCGGCATCATGCGTCTGTAGGGCGTATCCCCACTACATCTCGAACTTTTCACATTCCCGACCTACAGCCCCCAGCGAGACGGCTTCCCCCACCGACACCGCGGCCGCAGCTGAGAGAAGAGGATGAGTGTCCAATCTGTCATGGCGCTCTTCCAGCCAAAGGACCCGATGGATCGGAGACAGCTAGAGAAACCCATGTGACGGAATGCATCGAGTCCCATTTTTCATCATCGACGCCTCATGCTTCACATCCGCCGGCGTCAGCAGCAACAGAGGCAGCTGTGGTCGCCAGTGCCGCCGCCCCTTCGCAAAGCTCAGGAAGACCGCTTACGTTTGCGATCAATGCTCGCCACGGGTCGCAAGATGCATCGAGCGGTACCTCCCCGTCAGCCAGCAGACAGAGAAGGAGAACTACAGGCATGGTCAACTACAACGCAACTGAAAAGGATTGTGTAGGGGAGAATGGGGAGGGGGAGGCGGAGTGTGTCATATGCTTTGAGGAATTTGCCGTCGGTGATGAGATGGGGAGACTCGAATGCTTGTGCAAGTTCCATCGACAGTGCATTCGGCAATGGTGGGACACTAAAGGACCTGGAGCTTGCCCCGTACATCAGGAGGGGAATTGAATCATTGCTGGCATGCTGAAGCGGAATAATGGGAATGACGAGACGAATCTGCGGCGCCTCGGGTGGGTTTGGGATACAAGCAGCTCTTGAAGCCTCTTGAGCATTCTGCCTGCCTTGATACCCAAAGCGATAACGGCAGATCATTATTCTCGGCATTGGGGGTGAGCAGAGATGGGGAGCACAATTACATGCACAACACAACCAGCGTTGTTCCATCAGATAACTCTCGACATTAGTCTTTCTACTTTGCTTTCACTTCCTTGAATAGACGTCTGAATTTAGTTGCTGGCACATCTTTCCGTCTATAATGCATATCATATCATCATAATCCGTATTGGCTACAGCTATCGTCATAGTTCTAACCCCAATTTAGCTTCCATGAATGTCTTGCCGATTTCGCCCCTCCAAGCGTTTCCTGCCCCTCCTGATACTTTCAGTCTTAACGCCCACACTATGGAAATGTACATATGATCTGCTGCGACTTAGCTCATCTTCCGGCTGAGCAAGGACTCAAGGATATCTCATTCACACTCTGTGGCGTTCAATTGCCACATATATATATCGGTCAACATGCCTCTCTAACAATTCAGAGCGCGCACTATTACATCTTGCGATTGATCTCCTCGCCTCAGAACAGGTCTTAGAGTACCAATATCATGTCGCTTCATCGTGTCTCTTCGATAGCTTCTTACGAGCAGATCCGCAATGCCTCGCCAGCCAGATCCGAACACACCAAGCTGTCCTTCAACCCAGCTGGCAGCAAGTTGATGCCACCGGAAGTCAAAGACGAGGCCATTGGAGCATTTGAAGTTTCAAAACCACGGCGGATCTTGCAGGTCTTGACAGCTGTCATTTACTGCCTTTCCGCTGCCGGTGTCGTCTTTGGATACGCTGCCATCAAGCCTGTTCTGGTGAAAGAGGGGGTATACCGCGAGTTTTGTCCCGAAGTGCAAGAAGAAGCACTCAACGGTGCTGGGAGCGGCACATGCTTTGAGCAAGAGATCCGCTTGAACTTCATGTTCACGACCGCTGCCGTGGCGACCAACGTCTGTGCTTTGCCAGTTGGCGCAGTCCTGGACCGATACGGGCCCAGGGTATGCGGTGTCATTGGGAGCATGCTCTTGGCTGTTGGATCGCTACTGCTCGCCTTTGCCGCGCAGGCTTCCTTCGATGCCTACATCCCTGGGTATCTGTTTCTGGCCTTGGGAGGACCTTTTGTGTTTATCTCCTCTTTCCAATTGTCAAATACCTTTCCCCAGCACTCCGGTCTGATTCTCGCCCTCCTCACAGGCGCTTTCGACTCTTCGAGTGCTATTTTCCTGTTTTATCGCTTGATTTACACTGCCTCGGACGACCAGTTCACCCCCCATAAGTTCTTCTTGATTTATCTGCTTGTCCCTGTCTTTATACTCATCGCTCAACTCACTATAATGCCATCAAAATCATACGAAACCGCAGGAGAACTCATCAATCAAGCAAAAGCTGTCGATTCTGGCGATCTTGATGGGCGAGCAGATATTCGAGGAAGGCAAGAGCGCTTTGAGCGCCGCGAGAGTGCCGCTTCCGAGCTGACGTCCTTGCTGGGTAAAGGAGGGGACAAACAACAGGAGCAAGAGCGGAAGAAGCAGCAGATAAGTGGGGTCTGGGGCGCTCTACATGGTCGTTCAGCCCTCCAGCAGATCAGGACTCCCTGGTTCATACTGGTGGCCTCATTTACCGTGGTGCAAATGACCCGAATCAACTACTTTGTGGCTACCATCTATACGCAGTACCAATATCTACTGGGACATGACCATTCCGCGGAAGTGGTCAATCATTTCTTCGACGTTGCTCTGCCAGTCGGCGGACTCTGCGCCATACCCTTCATCGGCATCATTCTTGACAACACGAGCACGGCCTTCTGCCTCGGCGTTCTGGTTACGGTGGCAACAGCCATCGGCGTGCTGGGTTTGCTTCCTTACATGTGGGCAGCTTACGCCAACGTCATTCTTTTCGTGTTATACCGCCCCTTATATTATACAGCGGTCTCGGATTATGCATCCAAGGTTTTTGGCTTTCAGACGTTTGGAAAGGTATATGGCTTGGTGATATGTCTGGCTGGGCTGTTGAATTTCTCACAAAGCGCCTTGGATGCAGCAACTCACAAAGGCTTTAAACATGATCCTCTGCCGGTCAATATTATGCTGTTGGTGATTGCACTCGTCGTGGGTGTTGCCTTGGTCAGCTACGTCTGGTATAAGAGCCGATATATGCATAGGGAGGAACTTGAAGAAGAGGCCGAAGACGCTACAGAGACTCCTATGCCAGGAGCCGAAGTTGACTCTGATTGAAGGGGGCCTATTCATGTTTTGTACACACGACTGGTTTATGGCAGTGTACGGTAGTGTGCTAGCCTCCAAGAAGCTTCTTGGGGTGACCATCGTGCAATCGCAGCCACGACCATCCACCAGATCGGAGAGCTCGCTCCAGTGCACGAAAATTAACGATACGCGCGTTGATATCATTCAAGGCAACTATACCTCTGTTTCCAGCATGATCGAAGGCAGCATCTTGGACAACATGAAGCCTCATAGCTGCTTTGATCTCATCCCGACGAAGACTTGGAATGTGAGAGTCAGACATGACAATTGGGGTGCAAGGATTGTTGGAGCAGAAGTTACTGGACGAATCTTACCAGGGAGCAGTCACAGCTCGGTTGGGAAATATGTATCTGCCCTCATTACCGGCTCGGATCGCTGCTACATACTCAGGCCCGAGTGCGATAATTCAGGGTGGATTGAGGCATCAGCTCCAGTACCACGACCAGAAAATGCTTGTCATTGTAGACAAGTGGAGGGACACCCGCAGGTGATCAGGCGTCATAGCCTCATGAACAAAGGATGATATGAAGGCATTCTGAGCTGCAACTTGCCCTGGGACCTAGGGATTCTGAGCTACCTACCTTTACTCGATTTGGCCATTGCCGATTGGAAAAAACGAAATCCATCTACTGCATATGGTTCATTGTATGTTGCAGACTCCGACGTGTCGCAGTGAATTTTTGATGTGTACAGAATCTATGTACCTGTACGTTTCATTCCTTGGAATGAATATCCGGGACCCCCGGTCACATCAATCTCTGGTCCTAGGCAACTCTACCACTCGGCAGTGAATGCCTGAATGGACGACATCGGAATATCCGACTTGGTCTGTGCTCTGCATGTCACTGTTCACTCCCCACCATCTACGCAAACCGAAGCGGGTGGGGGATCCGAAGTGGGGGGTTGATATCATGCGGGGCTCCTTTATCGCGGACCTTTATCAGCTCGGCTAGCGACGGCATCTGTTTCAGAATTTCTATGCGCGCTCCCATCAAAGGCATTGTGCAGCCGGATGATAAGGGAAAGAGCGATTGGTCCAATTACGAATTCTGTTCAGATGAATATATAATGAGCTTGCCTACCGCGATTTCTTCTCTCTCATTGGCGGCCTGTTCTCGTTCTCTGCTCGTCGAATTGAAGGTCACTGTCCGTGGAGGATGCACCTTTCACGTCTTCAAAGTCTCATCCACCTACCCCCTTTTCCTTCGTCTTGCAACCGCTCCGTGTCCCTAGGCCTTCGCCAGCTGCACTCCATCACGATTCAAGATGACCCTTCAAAGATCCAGCGGCTTACGGGGCAAAGGCAATCGCAAGGGGATGAGAAGACAGCTCCCCGCCCTCTGTCGCTCCTCCCTACATCAACATTGATCCGCTCCTATGCTATCACCGCATCCTCCTCTTACCCCTTTCTCCTCACCCCCTCCCTGCGTCTCCTCTCATGGGTCGCTCATTCTTCCTCCCCCATCTTGAACCCGGACCGCAACCCGCTCCTCCACTTCCTGCTCAAGAAGACGCTGTATGCCCAATTCTGCGCCGGCGAGACATTCCATGAAGTCCAGACCACGGTCCAAAGCCTCAAGTCGCTGGGCTTCCGCGGCGTCATACTGGCTTATGGGAGGGAAATCGTCCTGAGCAAGGGCGAGAAAGCGGAGATTGGCAACAGCACCACCGCCCAGCAAAATGGCACCCAGCAAGAAGGTTGGAGTGAAACGCCGACGTCAGCAGGAGAGGATCTGGGAAAGGTGAAGGAGTGGCGGGAAGGCACACTCAGGACCGTCGGCATGACCTCCGCCGGCGATTACGTCGCCTTAAAGTTCTCCGGCGCCGGCGAAGACGCCATGCGTCAGCTGGCAGCCAAGTCGTCGCCTAGCCCGGCGATGGAGGAGGCGACGCGCGAGATCTGCGATATGGCACAGAGCAGGGGTGTGAGGCTACTCTTCGACGCAGAGCAACATCTCGTGCAGGACGGGATCGATGAGTGGACCATGGCTTTCCAGCAGAGGTACAATCGCGGGGGACGCGCCTTGGTGTATGGGACCTACCAGGCGTATCTGCAGTCAGCTCCGGAGACACTGGCGAAGCACCTTGCGATCGCCAAGAAGGACGGGTTTGTGCTGGGGGTGAAGCTGGTGAGGGGTGCCTACATGGCCAGTGATCCGCGTGAATGCTTCTGGTCAAGCAAGGAGGAGACCGATGTGGCCTATGATGGGATTGTGGAGAGTTTGTTGAGGAGGCAGTGGAACGGCGTCCTCAAATCCACTCCCGAACCGGATCCCAAGGACTATCCTGGCGTGGACCTGGTACTTGCATCACACAATCAAGAGTCCGTGACCAAGGCCATGGCGATCCGGAAGCGGCAGACCGAGTTGGGGCAGGAGAAGATCGAGATGGCATACGGGCAATTGATGGGCATGGCCGATGAAGTCAGCTGCGACTTGGTCATGGCCTGCAAGAAGAACGAGAGCGCCCGGGAGGCTTCAGGTCAAGATTTGGCGGATGTCGGACCGAAGGCGTACAAGTACTTGGTCTGGGGCTCGGTGGGCGAGTGCCTGAAGTATCTCGTCCGAAGGGCGGAGGAGAACCGGGATGCTGTGTTGAGGGCCAGGGGGAGCAAATTTGCCCTCGGGATGGAGCTGAAGAGGCGGATGTGGGGTTGAAGCACACATTGATATTGCTGAAGTGCTCGTTGCTTGCGGGTGGCGCCCTAGAAGGGGAGACGGGACGGCAGACTTGATCATACACCTGGGACGAAGATACAACTGTTGCACACAGCTCTGGCAAGGAAGGCGGCGCCTGAAACATTGCAACGCTTTTTCACATGGTGTCTAGAGCTTAGAAGGTAATACCATGGTACGTGGGATCCATCCAGAGATATCCATAATGAACACATCACTTATCTCAAGTATCCACCGTAAGATCAAACCTCTTCATGTCCTTGTAGTTGAAAGACCGCCAGCACGTTAGGCAAAAATCACAACAGTCTTGTTGGGGAGCCTTTGAGCAGAGGGTTGCCAGATATGCGCCGATACCCGCTCGCGGCTCGGACCCCAAAACAGGCCATCACGAACCTCATACGGGTGCAGGCGGTCGCCAAGGCGCTTCGCATACAGATGAGGGTATCCGTCACAGCGTCGTGACGGTGTTTGACGGGCGGGGGGGGGTCACCACCCAAAAAATCGCAACGATTTCTGGTAAATTCATATCGCAGATGATTGGTTCGGGACTTACTAGCGCAAACCTTAGGAGTGTGATAGCGGGGCTTGCCGTCCATTGTTTACTCCTTGGCAGGCCGTTCGCAATCACAAATCACATTGAAAGTTGCAGGATTGACGTCTTCCAACTGCAGTGCAAGAGGCTCGCGGAGGAACAGCTTTACCGCATTTCGCTACAATGGATACACAATGTCGCCAGACCGCCTCGGCCTACATAAACAACCTGCTTCTTTCGAGGGGCCTCCTGCGCAATGCAACGCCCATCGAGTTTGCGAAGCCAGGGGACGGCGAAGGGGGCGTCCATGCGACGATGACCCAGGTCATGAACCTCGTGCATGATCTGATACTACGGAGAGATGTGAGCGAAAAATTCCTGCTATTTGAAGGAGATTCTCGATCTATTGCTGATATACACTTTTGCACAATACAGCGCGAGACCGATACCCTGTCGACCCTTTCGCAGACCCTCCAATCCCTCCGGGCCACGAACTCCCAGCAGGCGCAGACAATCGCTCGCCTGGAGACCAAGTCCTCGGATAGCGATCGCCAAATCGCCCTGACAATCGCTCAAGAGCGCTCAGCCAATGCCACACTGCGAAGTGCCGAGACGAGGAATCGCGCGCTGCGCGAAGAGGTGGCACGGCTCAAGGGGAGCGTGGCTCAGATACGGGCGCAATGTGCGACAGATTTGCGAAGAAGAGACGGGGAAATCGCGCGACTGAAGAAGCATCTCGAAGGGAGGAGGGGTAGAGATGGTGCGAGCCATCAAGTCGGCGTCGTTGTTGTAACGCCGGGGTTGAATCATAAGGGCCAGAGTCATCGGATGGGTCAATCGGATGCGGATCTAGAGAGTCCTGATTATTCACTGAAGCAAGAATCCACCGAGTTCCTGACCCAGCTCAGCCAGGAACTGAGCGACGAGAATGATGCGCTCATTGGCCTGGTCAGAGGGACCCTGGGCACGCTGCGGAGCTTGCAGGGTTTACCTGCCGATGTGGCCCGGGGTGTGGACACGAACGGTGCTTTTGAGGATGTGTATGACGAGCAAGGTGTTCTGACGGGACCACCGTGCTTTGAAGCACTTGCTAGCAACACTGATGAGGTGCTGGAGCACCTGAGAGGATTGCTGACGAATCCGTCTTTCGTCCCGTTGGAGGAGGTGGAGGTGCGCGAGGAAGAGATTCACAGGTTGCGTGAAGGCTGGGAGATGATGGCAGTGCGGTGGAAAGAGGCGGTCGCTCTGATGGGCGGATGGAAGAAGAGGATGGCCAAGGACGGTGACACTATCAATCTAGAGGACCTGCAGGCGGGCCTGAGGCTTGGTTCTGGGATGCCGTCAGCGCAGGAAGCTCACCAATCTCCGCTGAAACTGGCCGACGGTGAGAAGGCGGTAGAGGACTTCGATGCCCTACTCGACCCACCAGATCACTTGGAGCAGCTTCCCGTGGAAGAATTAGAGGTCGACATAACAGCGGAGAGCGCCGACCTAGAGGAGCATGCCACAGGCCAACCGCTTGGGGAGAGAAGCCCAAATGCTCAGACAGCTCCCTCATTGAAGAAGGTCGTCTTCTCAGCGATACCGGAAGAAAACACGCAGGCCATTCAAGAGCAAGAAAACGCAGATGATTTCTCACTGTGGGACTTTTCAAAGGAGCCAAATGTAAGCCCTGTGAAGCCTCCGTCGCGAATACCTCTACAGGTAAGTCCACGAAGTCCACGAAGTCCATGGCTGAGGTCAGGGAAAGATCTCATGCTCACTCAACTCCAGATTCAGAACCATCAGAAACCTAGTTCTCCGGCTCAAACAATTACTCAGAAGCTCGAAAGAGCGCAAAAGGAGGCCGAAGACGTTCGAAAGAGAGAGGAGAAACGAACGAGGCGGCAAAGCGTCGCCAAACAGGCGGTGACCAAGAAGTTGAAGGGAAGTCGGAGGAGGAGCACGCTTTCGCCAGAGGAGCTCGAGAACCTGATGGGTGCTGGGCAATAGATACAAATCTTCCTCAGTTCCTCTGCTGTGAAATTACACGAAATGTACAATGTCAAATCTGAGGTCGCATTCATGAGCTGTTGAGGCAAGGAATAAGAGCAGCGTCAGCAACATTGAAGGGGGATAAGCGACGTGCTGGTCGCTATGGTTGATAAAGTTGATGCAAAAGCTGGAATGGTCGTTTGATGAATCTTTGGAGCAGCTTTGGAGAAGTTCTTCTGGAGTAGAAAGTATTTGACCATCTCCTCATGAATAGGTAGCATCCCTGAATGTCGTCAGTGAGACAGCAAGAGAGTTTGATAGTTCTATCGGCCAAAGCGGGCCGGGGATAAGGAGTGAGGCTTGACTCACTGCGGCGATTAGTCAACTGCGATGGTGCTTACATCAGGGAGCACCCCTCTGCGATTGTACGAATGGTGATGTAGGCACTCAACTTGCCTATGGAACCAGACAGTGTATACATGCACATCTTATGGATCTTTTGAAAAACTGAATTCACTACTTGTCCATCCCAGATCTTTTCAAGGGCCTTGACTTGGACGAGAACCTATCAAGAGTTACAGGGATAGGACAAAATGATCTCTCCCTCCGAGCCAGTCCTTGAAGGTGGTGATTTTGCAGCTTCCCCCGTCGGTTCCGTCACATCTCCAAGCAGTGCGACGCAGAATGGCACCCAACCCAGAGACAGTTCCTCTCCCGGCGAGAACGGACCGCTGCTTCATCAGAAGCGGGCAAACAGCTCCACCGCTAATGGATCCAATGGCTTGAATCCTCGCTCGTGCATCACTTGTCGGAAACGCAAGGTCAAGTGTGATAAGAGGCATCCCTGTTCCAATTGCAACAAAGCTGCCATTGAATGCGTGTTTCCTGGGCCAGGGAGAGCTCCACGAAGAAGCAGGAAACCGCCGGATACAGAACTGCTGGCCCGTTTGAGGCGCCTCGAGGGTGTAGTCCAAAGCTTTAGGAAGGGCGCAGATGATGGCGATGAGCCCTTATCACCTCTCACATCTGCTCCCGAGGGCGACAAAGTTGCCATCAAGCAAGAAGAGTGCGCACAGAAGAAGGCAAGTGGGATGAATCTGGGTATGATAGGGGCGTTCCAGCCATCGAAAGAACCCAAGAATGACGAACAGACCAATGGTGTGGTCAAAGAATTTGGACGCTTGGTGGTCGAAGAAGGAAGAAGTCGCTACGTCAGTAACAAGTTCTGGACAAGCCTGAGCGAGGAGGTTGCTGAGATGCGTGATATCCTCGACGATCCCACCGAGGACGAGGATGATTATCCGTCGCCAGGTTCCGGGTCGTCTGCGTCAGCCAATCACCAAGGATTCATCTTCAACTTTAGCTCCATCGCCTTGTCCTTACGCAATTATCATCCTCCAGAGGAGCAGATTCCAGCCTACTGGAGTATCTTCAAGAGTAACGTCGATCCAGTCTTGAAACTCTTTCATATCCCGACCATGGAGCACACGGTTCTGACCGCTGCCAAAGACCTTGATCACATCAGCAAGTCCATGGAGGCCCTCATGTTTTCGATATACTACGCTGCCGTCACCACCTTGTCGCCCAATGAATGTATAACCCTCCTAGGTATTGAGAAGCAAGCAAGCCTCCGTAAATATCGCTTTGCAGTGGAACAAGCTTTTGCCCGCGCTGGCTTTCTCAGCACCCAGGAGCTCATCGTCCTACAGGCGCTTCTCCTCTTCTTGACATGCGTGCGCCGTACGGACGACAGTCGCTATGTCTGGACGATAACGGGACTGCTCATTCGTCTTGCCCAGGCATTGGGTATCCACCGCGACGGACAACAATTCAATCTGTCTCCCTTCGAAACGGAGCTGAGGCGCCGTTTGTGGTGGCACATTTGCACATTGGATGTGCGCGCATCAGAAGACCACGGCGTCGAGCCAACAATCGGAGAGGCGTCTTTTGATACCAACTTTCCTCTCAATCTCAACGATGCGGATATACATCCAGCAATGAAAGAAGCGCCCAAGGAGCACGAAGGCGCCACCGAGCTAACGTTCGACCTGATGAGATTTTCCGTAAGCACTGCAGTACGACGGCTGAGCTATGCTCCTCCTGGTCCAACGCCTTGCAGGACCAAGAATGCTTCACTAAGCCTCGTAGACAAGGAGAAGATGATCGAGGAGCTGCACCAGCACCTGGAAGACAAGTACTTGCGCCATTGTGACACGGCTACAGTGCCCCTGCATTGGGTTGCCGCCACCGTAGCTCGTCTTATCATCGCCAAAATGTGGCTGGTCGTGCATCATCCCTTCCAGCGCTCCGATGCTGGGGCAGGTCTGCCCCAGGAAACCCGAGACCGGCTCTTCCAGACTTGCATTGAAATCATTGAATTCTCTCGCTTGCTTGAGACCGAGAAGACGACGCTCAAATGGGGTTGGCTCTTCCGCACCTACGTCCAATGGCACGCTCTTGCCTTTGTCCTGTCTCAGCTCTGCACCCGTACGTTGGGCCCCGAGGTCGATCGCGCGTGGCTGGTCATCGACGGAGTTTTTGATGAGTGGGGAGGATCCGTCAGCTCCAATCTCAGAGGCATGATGTGGAAGCCGCTTCGGAAGCTGATGGCCAAGGCTAGATCGGAGCGCGCCAAAGCGGTTCAGAATCGAGCTCTATTCCCTCTTGATGGATCCATTGGTCCGATCATGACCTTCAATTCGCAGCCAGGGCCCGACATGAATGGCTCCGCTGCTGAACTGCCAATGTTCACCAATGCAATGGGTCAATCCTATACCCAGCCAAACGAGATTGGCGGGACAGAGCGGATTTCTGACGGCTTTCCGTCTTTTGAACCGATGGTCCCCAACACTGCTCCTCAAAACGGAGATTCGCTTCCCAATGGGTTCGACAACGGCACTTTTGGGCATCTTCCTCTGGATCCTCCTATGATGTTGGAAGATAATCTCAATTGGGCTGGCTGGGATAACGTCGTGAAAGACTTTGATATGTCTTACATCTGATCGAACTTCCGAAGGGCGGGACGTCAAGTAATGTTGATGGTCAAGAATTGACGAATCGGATCCTAGCGGTTTGGCAAGCTGCTCCGGAGACGTGGAATGAATGATTTTGGGGAACATTGGGCATTAGGTAACTAGGCACGGGCGGTCTTTTTGTATTTTGGCTTTTGTACAATGTCCATGGCACCCACTTTTCATGATTTGCTTTATCTCCTAGCAATGTCTTCTGGTCACGGATGGGTATCATGCGGCTAACGCCATCGCTATGTAATTGGAAAATCCCAAACACTCCGGGTCGACAGCAATCACATGCTTCACATTTCAAGCCACTCCTGGAAGTAAGGACATGTTTTTGCACTTACCAAGCCCCCGTCTTCACAGAGATCCAAGACCGGACACCTGCCACATGGCGCTTCGGTCAGGCCGTTTGCTTTGGCCGGCACAATGCGTTCTCTCTCCTCTTTGGTTGGCTCAAGCCGGTGCTGGGTCAGGGGCTCCTTGACGGCGCGGTACACTTCCTTGGTTCCGCCACTCTTCGCGCGCACTTTCAAGCGTTCGAGCCGACCGTCCCAGACCAAGATATCGGCAAGTAACAGCGTGTCTGAGATTTTCATTGTCTGGCCGTTGACCACTCCCCTCCCATTGAGAGCATTGGTAATATCGGCAATGGTGGGATACTTGGTATAATTCTGCGGGTACGGCCGCATGTGCTGATTGCGTAACCTGGGTTTCGCGAACTCAATGGCCCTCCGATCTTCCGCTTCCTCCTTGGTCATGGAAGGAGTTGCCGTCGTCCTGTGGCGTCCTTGCGCAGCGTCCAACTTTCTTTTCCTAGACTGCTCTTCGGTCGATGGCGGGAACCACCAGCTCTGACCGACGACCCACCAGTCGATCCAATTGCACGCCCCTTCCACCAGCTGTTCGTCGAGCTCGCCCGTGGTGTAGAATAACCCACCCGTGACATCTTCTTGCGGCTGCAGTGACTGCAGCATATACGTTTTCCTGCTTGGGTGTCGATAGTTGGGGACCGTCTTGATGAGACGCTTCTGCTCGAGGGATTTGAGGATGCGGTCCATGACCACCTTGTGGATACCGGTTGATTTGTAGATTCTCTGCGACCACATGCCTTCCCGACCGGCGGATTCAATGTGGTCATAGACGAGCTGCATCTCTCTGTCCAGACCGATGCGGCTGGACGTAACGTTGGGGGCAATGAGGCGCCATTGAATCTCCTTGTTCAGCTCCTGCATCTTGAGCTGGCCGGACACACAGAGCTGATGCATCACGTGGTTCAGCGTGATGATGGAGTTGTTCGGGAACAGACCCGCAGCCAAGAGGCCTGCTTGGGTGAATGTGGTATCCTTTGGCTGGGTCAGACAATGATTATAAACAGCCGTCTTGATCCCTTCAGAGGAGGAAGGGGCGCTTTTGCTGGATCCAGCGGAGGACGCGCCCGGGGCGTCGCTCATGATGGTATCACTCTTTGCGTGGACGGTGGGCGACCGAGGCTTCGAAAGCCCTGCTATATTGCCGTGTGCAGGGAGTGATGGGAGATGTCCAGAGTAATATTATTTGTTTTGTGTCGACGAACTCGGAAGTCAAGCTTGAATCGTTCCGCCTCGGTCCCGGCAGAAGTGGGGCAGTTCGATGCCGAGAGCTTCAAGCGGAATTGTTCCGGCGGAGGTGGGAAAAATGGCATCAAGTGTTTTCGATTGATTTCTCTGCATTTCCGATTCATTTCGCGCATGTCCCGCTGGTGCCTGCCATCTTACTTCAAGCGTTTGTATACCAGCTGAAGCCAACAATATTCTCTGAAGCAAGACTCTGATTCTCAAACCATCATCATGGCCGACGCATTGAAAGCCGAAGGGAACAAGGCGTTTGCTGAAAAGAAGTTCGACGAAGCAATGTGCGTATCCGAGCAAACCTCAATCTCCCGATTGAAGCTCACGCAGCCAGTGACAAATTCTCGAAAGCGATCGAGATCGAGCCCCAAAATCATGTTCTGTACTCGAACCGATCCGGCGCATATGCTTCCAAAAAGGACTTCTCTCAGGCCCTCGAGGATGCCAATAAAACAACAGAGATCAAGCCCGACTGGGCCAAAGGTTGGGGACGGAAAGGGGCTGCCTTACATGGCACCGGCGACTTAGGTCAGTCTTGACTCTTGACTCTGTCTAAGGAGCATCATACTGACATGTTGCGTTCAGTTGGTGCAAAAGATGCTTTCGATGAAGCACTCAAGCTCGACCCAGCGAACGCCCAAGCGAAATCGGGCCTTGCCGCCGTGAATCGAGCCATTGAGTCTGAAGATGCTGGAGGTCCCGGTGGCGGGCTAGGCAATATCTTTGGTGATCCGCAGATCTTCGAGAAACTGGCAAAGAACCCCAAAACAAGCCAATTTCTGGCTGATCCATCTTTCATGCAGACGCTGCAAAGGGTGCGGCAGAACCCGAGCGACATCAGTGCTGCCTTCCAAGATCAGAGGATGCTGACAGCAATGGGTGTACTGATGGGGATCGACATGAATTTCATGGGAGGCAAGGGAGGCGATGCATCAATGCCAGACCTGAATGGCTCAAAGGAGGCCGAAGAAGATATGCCTATGCCCGACGCCCGTCCGGCATCGTCGAAGCCCGCAGAACCCAAGAAGGCTCCGGAGCCTGAGCCCGAGCCAGAGCCAGAGCCCGAGCCCGAGGACGAAGAGGCTGCTGCAGCCAAGAAGGCAAAAGAGGAAGCCGAGGCAGAGAAGAAAGCCGGGACGGAAAATTACAAGAAGAGGAACTTTGACATTGCCATCCAACATTACGACAAAGCCTGGGAATTGCACAAAGACATTACGTACATGACAAACAAGAGCGCTGCTCAATTCGAGAAGGGCGACTTTGAAGCTGCGATAGAATCTTGTCGAATAGCTATCCAGGAAGGAAGGGAGGTCATGGCAGACTTCAAGGTTATTGCAAAGTGAGTTACTCACGCAACATTCACTTGCGACCTACTGATGTCTTGCTGCAGGGCCTTTGGGCGGATAGGGAGCGCCTACGAGAAGCTGAACGATCTTCCTCACGCCATCGAAAACTATCAGAAATCACTGACCGAGCACCGCACGCCTGACATCCTGAACAAACTTCGAGCTGCCGAAAAGGCACAGATCAAGGCTGAGAAAGAGTCGTACATCAACCCGGAGGAAGCCGAGAAGGCGAGGGAGCTCGGCGGCCAGAAATTCAAAGAGTCGGATTGGCCCGGGGCTGTCGAGGCCTACAGCGAGATGGTCAAACGAGCACCTGAGGACCCACGAGGCTACTCGAACCGTGCTGCAGCTTTGATCAAGCTCATGACTTTCCCTGGCGCCGTTCAAGACTGCGACCTTGCCATCCAAAAGGACCCCAAATTCATTCGAGCCTATCTCAGGAAGGCGCAAGCATACTTTGCCATGAAGGAATTCAGCAAATGCAGCGACGTCTGCACGGAGGCCATGAAGCAGGATGAAGGGGGTACCAACCATCGTGAGATCGAACAGCAGCAGCAGAAAGCCCTGCAGGCGCAATTCGCTGGCCGTTCCGGCGAGACCGAGGAGCAAACGATGGAACGAATCCAAAAAGATCCTGAGGTCAGCCTTCCATTGTCCGAGTCTGGGTTGGCCAAGGTTTCATATACTGACGAGACACCACACATTAGGTCATGGGTATCTTACAAGATCCGGTCATGCAAAGCATTTTGCAACAAGCCAAGGGCGATCCGGCCGCTCTACAGGATCACATGAAGAATCCTGACATAAGGACCAAGATACAAAAGCTCATCATGGCTGGTGAGTCGAGCCAGAACCATCGTCCTTTGACATATGCAGCTTCTAACCTCTTTTGCAGGAGTGATCAAGACTCGTTGAGATCACGGTGACATCCAGACTTGAAGTCTTGTGGGTACTTGAGCATGAAAAGCGAGCTTTCGAAATCTCCAGCGAACTTAGCGATCTTTGCGTCATCCATGCGTCATCCCATGTAGCATAGTGAATGAACTTCTTGAGGTGAGCAAAGTGTGGTAGTCCGTTGTACTTGATGAGTTTTACCAGTGCTCGATTCATGCAAAGTAGCTCGTTTCTCCAGTCAGTAAAAGGGTTGTGAATGACTTCGTGTCTTAAATCTTACAGCCCAAAGCGGTTAGATTGGGTCTGCGGAAACAAGTGCCAGTGATGCCAAAGCTTCCGAGGTTCCTCCAATCTGTTCCAAGCCGTTTTCCTTCCCTGACCTTTCCACCCGTCAGACACTGTTGCGAGATTACCATTGGATCGTCAATTAAGACTGCCGCTTCCGCCAAGATGGATTTGAATAGCATCAAGGATCAGGTCAGCAATCTGAGCCTTTACGACTTGAAAGCAGGAGTACGAAAGGTCCAGAATGGTAGGCAAGCCGAAAGTAGAAAGACTGAGATTCTTTCGCTCAACGATGTTTTAGCTGTCATGAACTACACCGAGATGGAAGCCAAGGTCGGTACACAATTCCATTTGGTCCAAGAGCGATCTGACGCCTGCGCTCAGGTTCGAGAAGCTACCAATAATGAGCCTTGGGGAGCATCGTCGACCTTGATGCAAGAGATTGCCAATGGTACTCATAGCTAGTCCGTGACACTTCGTCCCCTCGGATGGACGATGGTACTGATGTGTTTTGCAAGTCACTTACTCAACGAGATCATGCCAATGATATACAAGCGATTCACTGAAAAGGCTGCCGAGGAGTGGAGACAGATCTACAAGGTAGACCATGTGCTATCTCACTCCACTCACCATCACTCACGAGCTCTATCTAGGCCCTCCAGCTTCTCGAGTTCCTGGTCAAGAATGGCTCCGAAAGGGTCATCGACGATGCCCGCTCCCATCTCTCGCTCCTCAAGATGCTCCGCCAATTCCATTACATCGACCAGAACGGCAAGGATCAGGGGCTTAACGTTCGTAATCGATCCAAGGAGCTCGCCGAATTGCTCAGTGACGTTGAGCGCATCCGCGCGGAAAGAAAGAAAGCCAGGTCGAACCGGAACAAATTCGGAGGGGTCGAAGGGGGTGCGATGAGCGGTGGCCTATCTGGTGGCAGCCGGTATGGCGGATTCGGTAGCGAAGAGGCCGGCTATGGGGGTTACAGTGGCGGTGTATACGGCGATGGTGGAGGCTTCGGTGGCAGAGATGCCGACTTCCAGGACACGAGCTCGAGAAGGGATCGCTTTGAGGAGTACGATGAGCACGATGAGGATGGATCGGGTGCCACCCCCCGAAGGAGAGCCAACCTCTCAGCACCTGCGCCAATCAAGAAAGCGGAGCCTCCGAAACCCAAGGAGCCAGAGGTTGATTTCCTGTCGTTTGATGACGATGTCCCTCCAGAAACGCCACCAAAAGAGTTCGCCACTAACAGTAAGGGAGACAATGGTCTCGGAGGACTCGGCTCCCTCCAAGGCGCCGCCGCCGAAGAAGACGATTTTGACGATTTCCAATCCGCCACCCCTACAACCACTACATCCTCCAAGCCTTCCATGCCCACCTCCACATTCTCCAATCTTCCAGGCATTGCCGCACCTCAGCCTATGGCCCCTCCGCTGAGCACAGTCTCCAGTCTCAATCTTGGGGCCCCCGCTCCTACAACAGCAAGCACCACCTCCGCACCATCCGCAGGCCCCAAACCGAACTACAGTATATCGTCACCGCCAGCGCCAAATTACAACATCGACCTGTCATCTCCGCCACCGCTGTCAAAGCCCTTCGCGGCACCCCAACAGCCCGGTCAATCCCAGCCACAGCCATCGAGACCCACAGGCTATCAAGCATCAAGACCGAATTACTTCACCTCCGTCCAAGCACCTCAGCCTTCCAGCCAGCAACCCACGTCTACCACGCCAGGCTCTCGCCCCACCACCTCTTCCACAGCTTCATTCAGCAGCGCGAACAATTCCGCCAAGACAGCCGCAAAGCCAGCTGCAGGGGGAGGCGGAGATGCCTTCGGCAGCCTTTGGTCCACAGCTTCGTCGAATGCGGGCATCAAGAAGACATCTTCGCAAGGGACACAGGGCCCCAACCTTGCGAGTCTACAAAGGGAGAAGGCCAGTCAAGGACTATGGGGCGCTGCGGCCGCACCATCCCCGCCGCAGGGAGGGTTCGCTATGGGTGGCAGCGGTGGGAGCTATGGCGGGCAGCAGAGTAATGGGCAAAAGCGAGGAGGTGGGAGTGGCCTGGACGATTTGCTGGGCTAAGGTAGGCTCACACCTACCTCTTGAGAGCTTGCTTGATCAAGACGCATGCAAAGCCACATCTTCGCCAAATCTTCAGGATAGCTTTTCGACGTGAGAGAGAGATAGAGAGACGTGAGGGTAACGTAGACACACAGCGAAAGATTCCATCCTTGATCCCATCCCGAACCACTTAGACCGATGCATCCTCCGCGTCGGCCTCGTCCCGTTACATTCTTCTTGGTGGCCACTTCCCCCCACCTTCCTTGCCATTCTCATAGAAGAAGAAAAAGGATGGTCAACCGGACCACGATGACCCCCTTGCGGAGACCTTCTCCGCCGTCGTCAAGCATGATCTGCTACATCCAAAAGATTGGCCTTTTCACGTGCCGTCAAAATTCATGAACAACATTAATCGGTCGCGAGAACATTATTCCTTTTTGTATCCCTCTGTTCTCGCTTTCCCCGCGTCTGAAACTGCGGGGGTTGGGGGTATCATTTGAAATTGCAGATTCACAAACGGGGCAAACAATTCCGGGATAGGAGCTGACGAAAGCGGTGGTTTGCATTATATTATTTGTTGAAGGATGTTCCGATCTGGTAGTGGGACGAGGACGCGTTTTGCGTGGAGGGAACAGCTGGCTCGCGCTACGGCTGTTGCTGGATAACGAGGGAGGACGCTTAGGTATTCGTCGGTGTTGTCGTTTTTTTCTTTTTTAAAAAAAGTCTTGTCAAGCGCGAAAAATTACGGTTGATCGGATTCGGAGTAGGACGATGAAGGAAGTCCTCCGAGGAAGGAAGACGGGAGCTTCGGCCTGCGGTCGTTCGCGAGTGACTGCCGGTGTGTCACTCGCAGCCCCAGCGGTGATCACCAGTGCGACTCAACTCGACATTGCTCCGCACAGTCCTCGCCCCCTCAAGCCTCCTGGCCTCTGACGGTCAGTTGATCACGACCAGAAGCCATTGTTGGATCCCTCCAGGACGGGACGATTCTAGAACCCTGCGGCCCCGAAGGCGACCTGATCCCCCGGCATGCTGAACGGTGGGGCCGAAAATGGGGAGGGCTCGAAGCCCAAGCCGTGATCATCGAAGGGGGGGACACCAACAGGGGACTGGAGGTTATTCTCGAAGTAGTCGGGACCAAAGGCCGCACCCGGGGTGTTGAAATCGAAGGCATGCTCGACCGCCTGGCTTGGCGGCTGAGATGACGAGGTCAGCTGCTGGTTCGAGTGATGGAAGCCGGTAGAGTGGCCGAGATTCGGGTGGTGGTGGGGCTGCTGCTGTTGCGTTGGCTGCTGCTGCTGCTGCTGCTGCTGCTGCGGTTGCTGCTGAGTATGCATCGGGCCAAAGCCTTGACTCTGAGGTCGGGAGATGCTGTCGAGAGCCTGCTGAACCTGCTGAGATCCCTGTTCAGGGGAAGCGTAAGGTGGTTGGGAGAGAATGTTGTCAAAATGCGAGCTGGTCGGCGTGAAGAGAGATTCCGATTTCACTTCCGATGCCGACACTGGGGCGAACATCTGATCATCCGTCAAGCGAGTGAGGAAGGTCAGATTGACAGCCTCCTTGTTCATGCGCCGACGCTGCGAAGGCCGCGGAGTTGACGAATCGGAAAAGCGACGGTCCTGAAGTGCGCGAGTCGTCCTCGACAGCGACTCTCTTCTCGACTTGGGGATCCCAGAGTCACGGATGGTGGCGGTAGGCCTCCTCTGCCGCTTTTTTTGCGGCGATGATTTCGTAGGCTGAGTCGTCGAACGAGCGTCTTGGGATGCATCTTGGTCTTCTTCTGCCGCTAGAGCTTCGCTCGGGAAACCCTCGTTGATGATTTTATGGCTGCTGGGGTCTTCAAGTAACATCATACCTCCATGTCCCATCACATTTTCATTGGCCGAGTCCTCGGTGCGAAACTCCTTCATCAATTTACCCAGCCGCTCGACTGCAGTGCCTGCCAGCTTGTGGATTGCTAGTCTATTCATCTCCAAGAACGTGCCATAGGCATGCTGTACTGGCAGCAGGTCTTGAGTTTCGCCAGTCTCCAGCATGGAGAGAGTCAACAGCATCGAGGCGTTGAAGGCCATTTGACCCATCGTCCAGCAAATCATACCGGCTTGGAGTCGCGTGCGGAAAAACTCGAAGGCATTGAGCAGAGAGCGGCATGAGTTTAGCACTCGCGGTCTGCCGCGAATGATGCCGGTAACATCAGTCGCTTGGGGCGCCTGAAGAATCTCCAGGCGAGAGTCCTCGGAATGCCGACGACCGTTTTCTACGCGGCGCCGGTTCAAATAAAGGATCAGGTTATGAGCCTCGGCATGGAGAACAGCTGCTTGGACGTCTAGGGGCCATCCAGCCAGGGGTCGATCGGACTTGAGCCAGGCGGTGTCGAATTGCATACTTAGAGGCAGTGACTTCTGCATGAGCAACAACTCATCCGTGTAGCTGTCGATCTTCTCATTTGAAGGGTATGGCGCCGCCACAACTTGTCTCCCCAGATGAACAAAGCGAACAATATGGTCCGATGCAGACTGCCAGATAGCTCCAGGAAGTGGTGCTACAGGGGTGGGACAGGCGCCTACGGTTGAGATTGCAAGTGGCCTTCCGAGCGCGATGGAATATTGCACATCCAGATGCAACAGCCACCACCAGAGCGCCTTCCGAGCCTCCTGTTCCTTTGAAGATACTGGTAAGCTGAGCTGGCTGGGATCTCGGTGTACTGTAGAGATGTCAATCGTGGTCATGTAGCAAAAAGTGGGGAGAAGGGAGATACTTACACCCAATACTTTGAGCCAACCGTACTGTAACACCAAACAGGGCCGATGCGTCCAAGAACTTGCCACCGTTAGTCAAATATGGTGCCATCATGGCTAGAGCCTGAACGCTTGTCATGGTGGGATGGCTCAGGAATGCACCAAGTCTAAGGCTTTGCATCGCCGCAGCAACTTTCATATGTCGTCAGTGATAGGCGTCCTTGCCTAGATGGAAAGAGCACCAACTGTAGAGATCCCCCTTCTTCCGTTCAGCTTCAATAGCTCCAGTTGTCCAATTACCGTCAAATTTGTCGTGGATTCCATCTTGCAACCCGAGAGCCAGAGTGGTGAACAACAGTGCAAGCAAGTCGGGATGAAGAGCAGCATTCTGCTCAATGTCCTCCAAAAACCTTTCAACTTCAGGCATGGTGACCTCTTCCGGAAGGACAGGAAAGGAGAAGGAGAGAGAACGACGCTGGAAAGCCTCGAGGTGGAAGAAAAGGTCGTGTTCAGGGGGCAAGAGGGTGATGAGAGCAGTAGTGTCGTCCTTGGCTAACGATATGCAAGGGAAGGGATAGGTGCTTGTTGCCTGATAGTCAAATGGGTGTCCTCCCTGTGCAGCTGGGCGACCAATGGAGGTCGGCCGTCGGTCGAAAGACATATGATGAAACTGTACGGGAATTTTCAGCCCTAAGAGCAACCAGCAGGTGAGGTCTACATACATCGTCGGCTACCCCGATTATACTCGACTCTCCTGAAAATGCATAGTCATCTCCTTGGCTATGCCGACCCTGCTGCTGGCTGGCCTTGGGTGAGCGCGGTGGTAGACGAATCTTCTGCTGCGAGCCAAGGGCAGTGTCGTCAAGGTCGAATTTGGTGGAATCTCCCCTCAAAAGTGCAATCTCATTCCGGAGCGAGGAAATAACTTTATTCTTCTCCTTCAATGCCTCAGCCTGAAGAATCGGTCGTCGGTCTGCTTCCGAAAGGTCGTACTGACACATGTCCGCGATTTGATGCAGCGAACAAGCCGAGCATGGTGAAATGCGATCACACTAGCGTGCACAATCAGTGATGTTCACAGGTTTCATTGTATTGGCCTTTCTCTACCTTGACCTTGCGAGCTCGACAGGGATTGCAGGATAGCTGCGGGCGTTTGTTCTTCTCTCTTGGGGGAGGATGCTGGACATTGTTTCCCGTCTGCGGGGAGTTCAATTCTTGCAGCATGATGTTGCTGGCACTATTGATGGCATTCATAGCAGGCTTTTAGGGGAAACGAACGGCGAAGCATCCAACGAGATTTAACGAGCCTCGGAACAACAGTTCGCCTCAACCACCATTCTACCAATAACTGATGGAAAGGGTTGCAGGCGAAGTACCAGGATATAAGCAAGTGACGGTGAGGTTTCAGAGTCACGAGAAAGTGGAGGATCGACAGGTGTATTCTTGTGAGTGAGAGAAGGAGGAAGGGGGGGGGGAAGGAAGGCTTTGATAGAGGTTAAGGTTAGATCCTAACGACCAATGAGAAAAACGCTTGTACGTGCTATTACAAGCCCTTGAGCATGCTCCAAAAACTAGGCGCGAGAAGATAAGTGGACAGTTGCTCTGCTGTGGGAGGGTAGCTGCGGTAGCGGGTTGAGGTGCAGGAATGACGAAGCCCTGGTGGAACCGTGGAGCAGTTACTGGATGAGCTGGACTGCATGAAAATCTTTCGAGTCTTGCCGTTGTGGACGCAGAAGCAGAGGCTAGGAATTCGAGGGGTAGGGAAAGATGGGGGAAACATGGTCTTTTAGCCAAGATGGCTAAATACGTGATCCGTGAGCAATTAGCAGTTCCCAGACAAGTAAACGCAAGTACCCCGACTGGAGAGTAAGTGCATCCTCTGCATAACCAGCAGGTCGAAAGATTGGAGAGATTGCCGAGACGACCGTAAGTGAGATCTGCTATGCCCTATTGGGCTCGTTGGCCATCGCCAGTGGTGGGGCCTCTTTAGGTTGGTGCAACCAGTGTTTAGCGGTGATGCTTGAGGCGAGATGATAGGCTGGCTTGCACAGTTCAGCTATGCGGCGGCTGCACACTCGATTGAACCACACGCGAGGGTTCACCAGGGTCGAGCAAACGAGTGGACAAAAGGGCAAAGACAAACCGAGAGGTACTCCGTACGTATGTTTTCGGGTCATATACTCTGTCTGGGGGCAACATGTCGCCATGTCTGACTGTCTCCTGAACAAAAAGGCCGACACCCTTTCACCAATTGCACCGTGATTCTCCTCTGCAGGCCTCATTGATCTAGCGAAAGTCAGAAATGGCAACGGACCGAAGGAACTGCGACACGAATAACAATCCTCCATCAACGCTTGCTGCGGGACCGGAGTCGATCCGAGACGACACGAATGATTGAAGCTTGCTGGGTAGGGTCCCAGAGGAGTATCGAGACCATGCAATCGAAGTGTCCAGCCTTCATTGGGCACACTGCCGATAGGACCCGTCAAAGGTTCGACTCGTGATCCATTGACAAAAGGGAGCCAATTGAGACCCGGTGATAGAGTGTGAAAAGAGGGTCAATGCCAGCAGCCATTTCGCCAGTGGATCCTTGAATTAGACTTAATCATGGTACATAATTTCAATGTGTCAGTCGATCAAGGCCTGTCCTTTGCTATCGCCGTTTCTTGACAGCTGAGATCTGCGCCAGGGTGATGAAGGTTGGCATCGTATTGGCCCGGGGACTTGCCACATACTCATTTGGCTAAGGGGCTAGTGCCAGCGAGCTTTCTTGGTAGCGAATGCGACCAGCAGGGCCTTGACGTAGATCAGCCCGTCATCCTTGTCGTTCGCCGGCCCGCAATCTATTGATTCCTTCCGAAATGTCGACTCTGATGGATGCCATTATCATTCATTCATCGAGACCTTTGAGCCCGTGAGTCGTGACACCAGTAAATTGAATGTCCAGGAACAAACGCTTCATCTTTCGTCCAAGATGCCGAGGACTTGTGGAAGATCCCAGAAGCGCTCGCAACCTAGTACAAGCTACGCTGCACTACAGCGTTACAAGCCAACATTTTGCAATTACCATAGGAGTCTGGGATTCACCTCTCGTGACGACCGGGCTCATGCAATCATGCAATCATGCACCCAGCCATGAGCACCGAGACTCTCCTAGATCGCACCAAGATCTCCACGATCTGCACTAGAGCCGCCAGAATTTGTCATTCACCCGGGACTGGTCACTGGTGGTCACAGCTTTGGGGGCGTCACGCAATTCGACCCGGGTCCGCCGTCTTTTCCCCCGATTTGTTCCTCTTTTGGAAAATCGAATGCCTGTTTCTGGGAGTGGCGCTCACCCACAACCTGAGCCCGATCGAAACAGCTGAAGTGATTACTTGATTAGGCCATTTGGGCTTGAGCGATGATGCCACAGCTGGATTAGGAGGATCAGGCGACTTCTTTAAAAAGGCTAGCACGACAGGCTCGACCAGGTTCCACGACTTCTCGTGATGTAACTCAAGCTACGGAGCCGGCTTTTATGCGCTGATGACGAATTTGCCTCATACGAAATCTTCCTCCACGGCTTGACCAGGGCTCCAGTCCGTTCCGCCCAGCGGCCGCAATCGAACCAGGATCGTAGACTTGTGCTAAGGCCGTCCTAAGCTTTAAGAGCAGGCAAAGGTTTGGCCCTTTTCCTCCTCAGCGTAACATTCGATCTACTCATCGCGCTTCGTGACGCAGGTGCTGAGCGGGGTTTGCAGCGGTCGTAACTCGTGAAGAAACGAGGACCAGGAATGAAGGCGTCTGCCGTACTTGGCGCATACGAACGTTGGCTTTCTAGCCCAAAATTGTCCTCCTGCAGATGCTCTAAACCGTGATCGGCCCCCGAAAACTGGCCAGGGAATGCAGTGAAACGTGTCGTCGTCAACCTGTCTCTGACCCCTGACCTCAGACGTGAGTTTCTCGTTCACGGGAGTCGGAATACCCGCTTCCCCGCCCCTTTCCTTGTTCATGGACAGGCCGTTCGAGATCAATGTGCATCCAAATGCGCGCTGCACCTATCAAACATGTCATCACGTTCAAGAGATGAATAGTTCTTATCCCAAGGCCTTATGCTTTGCCAGCAAAGAGACCCCGCATTGCTATGTACACATGTACTTTCTCAGCGACTGCTGCTGCCCTGGACGGATTCCTGCATCTGGCAACGGCTCTGCATACAGAGTAAGCCGCAACAGGAACATAGATCTGACGAGAGATCGACCGGGGGTGGCCCAAGTGCAAGATTTTAGAATCTCCACAGGTCCATTAAATGCACTAGTATCACAACCGAGGGTGGGGTGGTGCGGCTGATGGACATCCATCACAATGGCATAGCCTTGGAGACGCTTGGGAGCATCGGTAGCTTAGTCTCCTGAAGAGTTCTACTGTGGCGTACCAAAGGGCGGCTCGACGTGGGCAGTACCGTCTGGGTTATGATCAAAGACCTGTAATTTGTCACTTATTGAGCAGGAAAAAGCGCCGAACAATGGCTTCGATTAAAGGTCTGAACGCTGCATGGCGATGTTCTTGCACGAAAACCAAGAGTGCCCAATGGAGGAATGAATGACCCAGCTCCATGAGAGCAATCGACTCGTGGCAACATATGATCCTTGACGTTCCACCACGGCTGTCGATAACCGCCGAATCCCATTTGCCAGTCCTGCTCGATTACTCACTGCTGAACGCCGTCATGATTCAATGCTGACCTAATGGTATCCGAGAACCAGGTTTGGAGACGGAAATCGCTGCTGCCGGCCGTCCATCTATGAAGCTTAGGTTTTGCTGCCAATCTTGATCGATCCTTCGCTGTGCCAGTAGCTGGAAGAGAATAGTATTGGCGTAATGGATGCCACACGGGTCCCTTGATTTGCCGATCAGTCTCGTCAACACACCCTCAAATGCTTCCACGATCATTGATTGAGGCGCCGAGTCTGAGACATTAGCTCCACACTTCCAGCTTCATTCTTCTAAGGGAAAGAGTTCAGCAGCTTCGAGGATGCCTGCAGTGCCATTACATACGAAGTCTCGTAATGTTCGTGAACTTGGCGGGATGGAAGGATTAGCAGGCTCTGTGTCCGTCCCTTCGCTCGCTCGTAAAAGCTGGTGCGGTGGCCCATTTGACCGTGCCATATCCTCTGGACCCTCGAAGGCATTCTCAACCCATTGCACTTTGGCGCGTCACCTATGATCATTGACAAAGTTTCATTCCCCTTGAAGGCAGCCCTGATTGACGCTGGACTTGGCAATTCAGCAAGTTACCAGAAGATTAGGATGTGGCAGCTTGCTCGACGCGGAATCCGTCCTTAACGATCTTCATTGCCTCAGTTTTTAAAGATTTTGACAGGTCTAATTTTCATCTGAAGGCGGACAATCGATGCTGTGCCTCTTCTCTTGAGGGAGTTGCAACAATGACAGATCTGTCTGTCTGACAATAGCTACGATAGCCCCAGCTGGCGCTAAACAAAGGCGGAGGGAAACTCTTGC
The DNA here is from genome assembly GCA_003073195.1 of Ramalina intermedia. Classification (NCBI taxonomy): domain Eukaryota; kingdom Fungi; phylum Ascomycota; class Lecanoromycetes; order Lecanorales; family Ramalinaceae; genus Ramalina; species Ramalina intermedia. The sequence continues at coordinate 205,250 of PEKF01000028.1, read as the reverse complement.
GGTGCGAGTCACAAGCCTGGAGACAAACTTTGGTGGCTTTTCCTGCTACATCTTGGATGGTGCTGGCCTGGGGCTGCTCGAATCTCGCCTCTGTGTTGAATGAAGACATCATAATTGGATCCCACTATGATTTGTGGGTATGATGAGCTACCTCATGATCACAACATTACTTGTTGGCATTGGATCAAAATAGGTCCGAGGGTCACGGGAGTCTGAAACGCCAAGCCATGCTAAACGCCAAGGGCTGATGAGACAGAAAACTGGATTTTGTGATACCCAATCCAACAATATAATCAAGTCCATTGACTTCACAATAGAAGCACTGGCGGAGAAAGATCAGCGATTTTTTGCCGGAAGTAGCAGCAACAGGTATTTCTTCACGTACATCCAATGTACTTCCTTACCTGACAACTTGTCTTTCGCTCCCGCATCACAGCGATGATCACTCGCCTCTGTTTGGCCCTTCTCAATATATTCTTTCCGCCGATAGCTGTTCTGCTGCTGACCGGCCCCTACACCGATACTCTCCTGAACTGCATTTTGTTTCTCTGCGGCGTACTTCCAGCCCATATCCAGGGTTTCTACATCAGCTGCACTTATCTCCACCGCAAGAAAAAGGTACGAAAGGGTATCTGGCCGGGCGGTCAGAAGCCTTTCATCTTCTGTGAGAAGATCTGGATGGGTGGAGCGAGTCGGGGAGAATGGGAGCGACTGGAGCTTGAGCGCGATGGTAGACGTAGTAGGTCCTATGACAGGAGGAGAACAAACAACCAACGAGCCAGCGAAGGGCGAGCTCAAGCGCCAGGCACTTCACACAATAACATGAGACATGGTCAATCGAGAACACAGACGGTCGAGCCTAGGCGGTCAATACTCGGCGAAGTCATGGGAAGATGACGGTGACTCGACTTTCTCTCCGAAGTTTGCATCGCAACAGACCAAGCTGAACTCGGCATGGTCCCGGAGAGCACGCTTAGGGATTCATTATGCCTGCAGCAAAGTACAGGTCGTAGGCCTATTACAAATATGTTCACCCCAGGCACAGCCTCGACTCAACATCATCTTCTCGCATCGTTACGAGCCACAAACTTTACCGTAAGCGTCCAAAAGAGAAGTGGCGCTCCCATCGTCATTAGTCAAACTTGGATTGCATGAACCACCAGCCAAACCATCGGCACCGCCCCCGTGCTCACCGCAATTCCAGAAGATCTTCTTGACAAACGGCGTTTCCTGGTGAATGCGACCAATGAGGGTGTTCATCCAATCGATGACACCACCAGAGTCAAGCGTGCAGTCGCTTGAAGCGGGGGAGAGCTCAGTGATCCAGATGTCCTTCGTACCCAAGCCGGACTTTGAGTGCACGGCATTAATTTTATCCATTACTGTCTGCACCTCCGGACTGTAAATATGCATGGCTATGATAGGTATTTGATCAAGGCAACCGTTGCAGGCGGCGAAGAACTGGTCCAGCCATGAGCTGCCGGCGTCAGCCAGCGCGGGTGAGATGTACGTGGTGTCCGGATGTGGCATGGCAAATAGAGGGGCGAGTTGGCTCGCAGCGGGACCAGGATCCGTCAGGGGTGTAAAGCCCTGGAACGAATAGTCCGGCTCGTTGTACAGTTCCAGATAAGTAGGGGGGTTGGTCTTGAGCAGGGCGATGGAATCGTTGATATATCTACCATCCATGAGGACGTGTGTCTGATGCGCATTGAGATCAGGTGTCGTCACGGCAGCACCAGCACCTGTGTTGTAGGTCTCAGTCTCATTGAGTGGATTCAGTGCGAATCCAACTAGAGGTCAAAATGTCAGCTTGTGCATGGATCTGGCTCTCTTCAACTGGACTTACTCCAATCATGGACACCATGGGACTCCAGAGTGCTCCATGTAGTTGGCCATCCCGACATTTTGGGCGCGCCGGTGTTGAAAACTGTATTACAGAATCCGCCAGTGTCTCCGGTCGCTGATAAGTGATCTGTGTCAGTTGCATGCATTTCACGAGGGATCAGTCTTGATCTTACCAGGTTGCGACTGGGCGTTGGCTGAGGAGGCGGTGCCGTTGCCACCAGGGGTCGTGGAACCAGTTCCTGGGGTCGTGGAGCTGGTACTTGAAGTTGTGGAGTTAGTGTCTGGAGTCGTAGATCCAGTACTCGGAGTCGTGGAACCAGTGCCTGGACTCGTGGAGCCAGTACCACCTGCATTTTGGGCGATCTTGAGTGGAGTAGTAGAGCCAGCAGCAGCTCCTGCTTTGCCCGCGGGTATTGCTTTGATAGTCTTGTTCGTGGAACGCACAACGCAGGTATCCTGACGCTTGGATCTGTGGTGCCTGTATGCGCTGCCAGGCTTCGCCACAGGGTTTGCTTCGCTGCCAGCAGCGAGTAAGAATAGCGCAGCGGAAAATAGAGATAACTTCATTATGGACAAGTACGAAACGCAACGAATGAACGACTGATGCTATATCGAGTCAAAAGAACGGACGCGCGCAAGATGCTGGAAATAGCAAGACGAGCAAGAATAGCAGGAGTATTTATGGCACATCGATCGACTATACGTAAGATTGGAAAATCAAATGAAGGACGGCACAATAGTGTGGGAGTAACTTATGCACGGCAAGCTGCTCGTGGAGGTGCAGCGATGGTGTTTCAACAAGACGGTCGGTCAGGCATGCCAGGGATGCCTTCGGATGGTCGGATCATCATGTGGGGACTGTGGGGTCAGCTTCAGAAACCTTAGACTTGCTCACAAATGCTCCAAAGCTTTGTGACAGGCGCGGCAGATTGTGGGACCATCAGATGTTGCAATTTGCATGAAAAGGATGCATTTGTCGTACCTTGCAGGCCATATCTCCGTAAACGCCTGCCGTGCCGTTATCTGAAACGGCTAAACGAGCAGGCGCTGGGTCTATATTCGTTTCACCCGCACCTATCGAGGTTGTTAAACACTTCCCATCTCTGTTTTTGTTTGAAGCACGAAGTTGAAGGTGTCAGGTTTCATGAGTCCGTTGCAGACCTGGCGGTGCGTGTGGATATCGAGCAAGAGCCGCGTGCTTATTTGGTGACTTTGAAGGTCATTCGATTTAAAAAATGTCCAGCCGCGGCAGCATCATTTCAGATTGGTATCGATCTGACCTGCAGGCTGCAGCCGCTCCTGGAAAGCAGCTTTCCCACAATTTGCCAGAGGTTGAGACATATCCCTGGAGTATCACATTAACGCAGATCCTGGTGAAATGAGACATCTTCCCCCTGGAGTGCAGTGTGCAGGCGCTTGAAGAGTGATCCCTCTATTATTACCAGAGGTCGGTTTTGTTGACGCTGTCACTGTACAAGTCATCGTAATATCATCCTCGACCTGCGTTGCCCTGTATCCAATGCCTTGCCATCTCTTGCGCCAAGCCCAGACGCAGGATCCTCAGCACATCTTCTCCTTTCGCACTGCTTACCATACCTGCTCTCCAGTCCCGTCCCTGGTGTTGCCGAGGCCGCTCTTCGGCCTCGTCATGGTCGACTTCCATGCCATTTTCCAATTCATCGCTCTCCTGAGAGTTTACCATTGAGACTAGCATGAAGCTGCTCGTCGACGTCGCGCTGCTCATTTCTCTGAGTAGTTTTCGTGGCGAAGCAGGCTTTACTTTGCCCCAGAAGGTTTCGAGCGTGGAGTGGAAATACTTCTCACACCGGTCGTATATATAAAAAGGCGCCGTTTGAAGATCTTCGATCGCTCGAAGCAAAGAAAGGCATTGCTCCAGTGTGAGCAAACTTGCTGGTCCTACCCCATGAGTCACCCGTTAGTTGCATCCTCTCTTGAACAAGCGTAACGGAGAGACAACATACGATTGACAAACATCATTGCCTCCCCCAGCAATACTAACAACCCGTCGACTGGAACCACTGCCTGTCGGCTTTCATCATATAGCCCACCGTAGATGTTGTCCGCAGCACTGTCAATGATAGCCAAAAGGGCTGCCACGTCCATCCCTTCAACAGACACCCCACCCACTACGGCCCTGGTCAAAGTATCACCATTGGGTGACCCGTCGCGCATCTCATAGTATTTGCGAAGCGTCGCGTAGCCTGTCAAGGACTTATGCAACATCGCGGCAGCGTCTGCATCATCTAGCGCAAGCTTTGAAAGGATCTTTTCGGGCGACTGGAGCAGGGCTCGAAGCCCGGTATCCAGACTGGGAAATGGGGGAAAGGCAGCCGATTGATTCAGTGAAAGCGAGACGAGCATGTCCAGAATGGCCTTTACCTTCTTTGAGGAGCCAGCACGGGCATAGTCAACCAGAGCTGTTCCATAGTCATTGGCAGTCTCTGCGAGTCGGTCGGCATATGCCTGGAGCAAGTCAGCATGTATGTAGTCGCAAGTTGCATACACTTACCTCTGTAATTATACGGCCTGTTGCTTCCATGCCATAGCATTGACAAATCCTCAAGATCTTCTCTACTTCGTCATTCTTCTCCACTGGTAGGCTTTCCAGTAACTTCCTCATCTCTTCCCTCGACATGTCGGAGTCACCTAAGCGCGAAAACAACGCAATTGAAATCTCCCAGCCTTGTTTCCAGACTTGATTTTTCTGACTGTGCAGGTTCTCTCGGTCACGAAGGGCGTTAGCATACTCAATCATGATTGTATCTCTCCTCAGGATTGCTTCGGATTGCCCCAAGACAGTCGAGTCACTGTCATCAAAACCATCCATCAAGTTAGCTGAAGAAAGAGCAGACCCAAACCAGCCACCCAAAGTCGATATTTCCGCAATAGCACAAGCAATGGGGAGGGACCAGGAGCGAATTAAACTCATGACGCCTTGAAAATTGCTCTCGAACACCAGTGCTAAAGCCACTTCCACCGAGTCAAGAGTGTTGATCTGGAATGCGTCTTCATCCGCATCATCCGTCACCCGGTCAAAACAGCGGCCCAAACGATCTTGATATGTAAGCTCGGGATCGATGTCAACTAATCGTCGTCCTCTGGATCGAGACCGATGAAAAACCGGCTTTGACTTTTGAATTTTGGTGGTAGCGACCAATTCCTCGTCTCCGTCCCACCATACGGTCAAGCCAATAGTAGCTTCAATCCAGTCCCGCGCAGAGGAAACAATTTCTGCGGTCCCGCCAAGCAGAATCCTGTAAAGGGTGCGGAGATTCTGATACACTGTCCACGGCACGCGACTTTCGGCCCTTCTGACAACCTGGGTGTGACTCAAGGTCGAGCTCTTCAAGGTCGATCTCCAGAGACCCAGATCTGTCTCATCCGATTCTGGCCAAGGTACATCGCCCTCGGCGAATTCGACCAGCTCGTTCATGGCGCGCTCAACGAGATTCCTGAAGATGGCCCAATCATTTCCAGTCACGTTCCAGTCCTCTTCCGTCAGAGCTGGGCAGTTTCCCAACACTTCTATCGCTTTACTGACAACAAAATGAGCGTTTCTGATTTGGACGTCGGTATACCCGTCGGGTTGCCTATCTTGCGGAGCCGAGTCGGCAGAGGCAAAGTCTGCAGCTTCGAAAATTCTTCTGGCCTCCTGTATCTTGCCCCGAAGCATCAGACTTAATACGACATCCCAATAGTTACAGTGGGACGTCGGGCTTGGCAACGTCGTTTTGACCTCGTTAGTCACTTCTCCCCATGAATTGTGATTGTTGTCCAGCCAGTCAAGGAGCACTTTAGGCAAAGCAGTGGCCTTCGACTTAGGTCTTTCGATCATAGTAGATGAGAAAGCCGAGGTGGAGGAGGTCTTGAGATCTAAGTCAAGGGCTTGTTTGCCTTTTGCCGGAGGAGGATGATGAATCTGTAATAATAAGGAACCTATAAAGGTGGCTTTCTCGAATGACGAGGTCTGGACAGAAGAACCGATACCCAGCATAGCACTCTTTCGGACAGGTGAACCGTTGTCCGACTTATCACTCTTAGGGGACCAGACCTGGCAGAGAAGTGCCGAGGCTTGAGAGATGCTAATGCCAGATCCTGATGCACGATCGATGCCGCCATCACTTTCACATCGGCAAAGTGTGTCCACAACGTCCTCGGTGTCTATTATGAAATCATCTGGTTCGCGTAGTATCGGGTCGCCAATTTCACGAGCTATGTCGTTTGCGATAGTGGTAAGGCCGGAGTCAGGCCTAGGCAGTGACATGTCTTGAGCAGCACGAAGCGGGCGCCCAGTAATGAGAGCTCCTCCTCGGGATCTTTTAGCACCCCGAGGGGGGCCAGCTCCAAAAGAGGAGCTCAGACCATTTGAGTATATACCAGGGGTAGCACCACTAAGACTTCTGGCGGCATAGTTCCCGTGAAAGCTCGTATCATTGCCGTTTAAGCTCATATCAGAGGTCGAGGTCCTGAAATCGAACCCATTCTCTCCTTGAACAGATCCTATGTCATCAAGCAATGCACTATCCGCAGCTCTTTGCTGCTTTAGATCATAAAACGCGAACCGATCGCTATCCGGAGACCAAGGATCTGAAGCAGCAGCTTGAGCGTTCGCCGTTGCACCATTCTCGTGAGTCCCATAGAGGGACGCGCTGGCTCCGTTGGCTTTTCCCATAATCCTGCTAGAACGGGCAAGTCTGGGGGATCTTGACTGAGTGCCCGACTTGTTTTGATATGGATAAGGCGATGACCTCAGGGGACTTAATTGCGAGCTCCCAAATAAGGTGGAGGGTGGTGGCCCAAGCGGAGTGAAGGAGGCAGCTGAAGAAGGAGGAGGGCCAGCCGGTGTTGTTGACGGATTCGAGGCGAGAGAGTCTGAGAAGCCAGACCTGCTCCCGCGCAAAGGCCTTGAGCCAGGTGTCGAGGGACCGCTCGGACTGGAGGAGAACGGCATCTGGAAGGTAGACATGGCGTCACGATTGAAGGAGGTTGAGGTGAGGGAGGATCGAAGCATCTAGTCGGGAGGTTTGCGCCGCTTTCATTTCGTCTCGACGTTGATTCCCCAGGGAGGCATCACGAGAATAACATGGCTACCAGTTTGAAAGAGCGCAAGCGAGATAATTGTCAGCCACCAAGGGTAAACACCTGAGCATGGTGTTGAATTCAAACAATTTCCGTTTACGGAACTACGGACGCGCAGAAATGCGTTGCTTCCTAGTTCACAAAACGTCCCCAATTTTCCATCCTGCCAAGCGTGCCAAGCCTACGTTTCAGTTGCGCATCAGCCACATCTCCACCTCGTGCTCTTCTTGACTCCTTTTCCATCAACCGTCCACGGCTAGGCGCATGCGTTGAGAGGAATACAAGATCGGAAAAGACTTGCATGGATTTCTATCTTTTCAGGGGTCCTAAATCCGAGACGACCGTTGTTCTGCTAAAATTAGCAAGTTGAAATCAAAGTGATGAGAGAAGGTTCGGGCTGACTGTCAGCTCAGGCTTCCTTGCAAGGCATATCGCAACCGTCGCATCGAATTGTCAATGTTCTCCACCGTAGACCGAAAATCATTGCGAACAGAAGCCGACCATTGCGAACCAAACAGATCTTAGTGTTGATACTGGAATACAGTCATAGTCCGAGAGCATTATTGTCAATTGAGGGATGTTCTTTCCAAAGCGGAGACGCATCTCGTCTTGGGGCCATGGGTGCTTGTTCTGGAGGACTATTTGAAACTCGTGATTCAGCATTGCTCCCCTCAGCATGCGAGTATCATCGGCCTGGGCCGTCATCTTGTATGACGTGCCTCATGATTTCCTGCGGTACTTGGTCGCATTCTCCAAATTGTCATCACGCAGGTGGAAGATAATCGATAAGCGAAAATGAGGAATGGCTAAGCGAAAATGAGGAATGGCTTGAAGCAGTTAGTCGGCCGACCCACGTGATCCGCACGCAGCACTGCCTCTGAAGTTCGTTACACTCTCATCTCATCCATTGAGACTAGCCCCCGCCCATCTGCCTCTGTTGCTGCTATTCTGAGCAAAAGCCTCAACTGAGGCTTTATTGAGTCAAGCCTAGTGTCTGTCAGAAAGGCACCCGGAGCATTACTGCAGGCCCTATAGACCCGCAGCGGTGGGCGCAAAACGACGTCCGACCCTACCGCAGTCCCACGCTTCGATGCCAGGACCATGAACCAATCAGAAGCCTGACCGCTTCAATCTGCAGACCGTCCGATGTTCCTCGGTAAGCGCATTGCGCAACACGACCTCAGTAGCATGTCCCGGAGCCGTGGCACTCGGGGAACTGAAAGATCCCGCTGAACAGTGCTGCTCCTTACTCACATGCTGAGTGGTCACTTATGATCCGCATTAGACTCATTGCATGGCCGTTAGATCATGTTTCGATCTCGGGGCTGTACCTTTTTGACTTTGGTCTCCTCACCTAATGCAGACCTCACGAGCGATGTCGAGCCTCTCCAACCTCTGCCCACGCTCGGAACCAAGCGACGGATTCCTCAGGAGCAGCCTAATCACTGAGGATGCCTGAATGACAAACATGACTGCAGCCCTGTTCACCCATACCTCGATGCTACATTTCACATTAATAGATGCCTTCAACCTCACGTGCCGCTCTGTTTTCTTTCTCAACCTCTGCTGCGTCACGCTGAGTGTGTCACAGCAGGCTACTCTCTCTTCTAGATCCACTTGTCATATTTCTTTGACTTAATCTCATATTCCTCACGCTAATATAAATTGTACAACATCGCTCGCATTGACTTTATCAATTCTCCCTACACACCACTGGAAAGCAAACACTGCAGACATCAATTTGACATCTATAACCCAATCAACCCGACCATCATCTGGTATCACGCAACCTTGACGTCTCCCCATTCATCATCTTTGCCTATCATGTGCTACCAAGTCTACGAGCGCTATGCGGCTTGCGGATGCCCATACTACAAGCACGCTGTCGATCCGTGCTCAAAGTACGGTCGCAAAGGTCACCACGTCAGCGTCAGGACCATCGACGTCGGCTACAAATGCCAGGAACACTCAACATCGCGGTCCTATCCTGCTTCCAAAAGCTCTTACGGAGATTCTGGCTACGCAAGTGGAAGCACCAGTCGCTATGGCAGCGGACGCAACCCGGACGGCAGTTTTCGCAGATGATCAACAACAGAATTTCTGGTCAGCATGGAGGTTCTGGAGGACAGCTTACGGCGGTGCTGACAGAGATTTACGATGCGGATACAGGAGATCGAGATACAACAACTAATTGGGCGAACCACAAATGGCTCTCGCTCTCATGCGAAGGGTTGTATTCAACCAGGCGACACGTTCAGAAGGGGGCCATCTCCAAGTCTTGTACATCACGCGGCTTCCTATGACTTTCTTTGGGCAGGCGGGCAGCGCTCTCATTATGGCGGTCAGACTTTTTCAATGCAGGTACCCAATCTCCACGACCGTGGCCGGTACCATCAGGTCTGGGGAGGATTCGAGAATTGGCTCGAGGATTTTGTCACTGGGAGGACATGAAACACATGATGATCGTGCTGGCACGATCAGATGAATGATGTAGGGCATTGGCATTAGGGGGTTGACATTGGGGTGTTGGGAGTCAAGCGGGCAATTCAGCTCTTCACTTGAGTCACTCTTCATGTACTACTAGAATCAAGAAGTCGGAAACGCCGCAAGGCTGTCCTGCTGCAGGCAGCAATGACTTAGGCTATGTCTCGCTGAAACGAAGGATCATCAGGCAGCTGTCAAGACTCCAGGTGCAATTGCTTGGTTTTTTTGCGTTGTTCGCTTTGACGTTTGGTTTTCCGAAGTCAGTCATGACCAGATGTGGTGAGTCAGTGGCAAACGGCGCGGCTGATTGACCAATCGCTGCGGTCTCCCGCAACTGGGGCACCACCGGGTACGTGCACATTCAGGCCTCGCAAGCTCAACATGCATGATTCTTGCATCCTACTTCTCAAGGTTTACTGAGTATCCCATCACCTGTATCCAGACCATTGTATTGCGCCCTCCAACAACGTGCCGGGCACGAAGGGTTGCGAAGCTTGTGCCCGCATTTTCAGGCTCCCGCGCCCTATTCGCAGCCAAGCCAACCTTTGTGCGGCGGATCCTGTTCTGCCCCAGCGAGATCAATCTTGAGTTGCAATGTCGCGTTTCACCATCCGAATTGCTCGTGATGAGGATCTCGCCGCTCTCGCGACTGTCGCCATCGATGCGTACATTACGAATCCGCAGACATTGACTTACTGGATTGCCAAGGGAGCCAATAGAGAAGATCTTCTTTCATGGCGATTAGAAAGTCTGAGGAATGATCTAGATAACGATACCAGTCTCTCCTATTTTGTGCTATTAGACAACGACGTCAATGAGATTGTCGCTTTTGCGATTTGGCAGAAACCGAAGGAGGGTCTCAGTAAGTCCCAGGACGAAAGCCAACCCTCCTTGCCGTCGGGAATGAAGGTGGAGCTCTACAGACACTCTGTAGGGCAGACAGAGAGGATCAAAGCCACATTTGTCAATCGCGAAAAGGATTTTGGTAAGTGGCAATGTCAAGTTGATCGCATGCCTGTGCACGCTTCGGAACCTGATACATAGCAAGTTCTGAAAGCGACGGCTACCTTGCCAAAGTACCAAGGCAGAGGCTGCTGCTCCCTGCTCCTGACTTACGCCCTGAAGGAAGTTGACTCTGCCGGTGCCAAAGCCTTCCTGAAGGCGACGCCCCAGGGTCGCCCTATTTATAAGAGGCACGGGTGGCAAGAGGTAGACACCATGGTGTACGATGTTGCGAAACACGGAGGACCAAGTACACTCACTCTGTATGCCATGGAGAGACCCTCTTGTACCAATGTCACTTCCCCTGAAGCTACCTAAATACAAGAATAGCACACAATTGATTACTCTTCTCTGCCACGTGGAGACTGGGCTGAGCCCCACCCTGGAATTCTGCGGCCCTCGGTAAGCACGTGGTGAGCTGCTGCTTACTCCTGATCGTTTCGTCAGATCTTAGACTGAAACCGAATGGAGTGTGACTGAAAGCGCTTCGAGCAAAGTACTACGTGAAGAATTCGAAAGGCTCGCTCTACCGAAGAGTCTTGTATTTGGGATTGAAGTCTTGAGGTGATGATGCAGCGCGGATTAGAGTAAGTGAGGTGAGTCAGACTTGCGACAATGAAAGCAATATCCTCGCGCTACCATTCACATCAGTTGCAGCTGGTCGTATCGCCCGGTCGCGAGCCCGCGCCGTGAAGACTTCTTTCATTCTTTTCCCGCGACATCTAGGTAGTCTTTCCAGTTCCAGTGTCTTCGCATTACAATCCTCCCCATCAAATTTTCATTGGTGCCGGTATCTTCGGTGCAAGTACAGCCTACCATCTCGTCAAAGTCATCCCATTCGCTGAAGTCATCCCTGTTGACAGCCCGTCCCTCTCCATGGCCCCTTGCGGCTTCACATGACTTTGACAAGATCGCATGTGCCGATGGTGGAGATCCATCCTACATGTAAGTCGCCTTCTGTTATAAGCATCGATGGCGCACCATTCCACTCCGAAGCAATTCCGCTCATCAGAGCGGCATGTTGAACATTGTGAGTACAGGAGTTGTCTGCCAATTGAAAAATACAATGGATTGGGCGCGGAAGATAAAGTCAGCTCGTTAAGACAGAAGGATTGAAGAAGGCGCCCGCTCGGCCCGCAGGTTTGGGATGCAGGTTAACCTACAGACTGCATTGTCAATGCTGAGGCTGGATGAGTAGAGGCTGCTTCGGCACTCGAAGCTGTCATCGTCGAGATTATCATGTCTCATACAAAGAGCATCTGAAGATTAAATGTCTGGATCTGGCTGAGCGTGTTTCTGAACATTCATCCGGTTCATCACGGATCGGGTAGAGGAGGTTTGGTAGGAGGGCAAATTTGAAATGTCAGATCAAGTTAACATTGACCCTATACCCCAGGGTGTGTGCCAGCCTCTGGGTGCTCGCATTCTTCTCTGCCACTGATATTGATGCTAGACGACTGTCTGCTGAGTGGTAACCGTGCAGAAGAAGTGGTATGGGGTGGGTACGCTGAGGGAGGTATGTTCAGGCTTCCCCTCGATGATGAGGATGGCTGTACCTGTTTTGATCCGGAGGATGGACGAACGCTAAAGGTTGCGAAAGTCGTGTTGGCAACAGGAGCGAATACAGCGATGTTTTCTGCGGACAGAACGCAAGAGAGACCAAAATTTGCAAGTGAAGGACATTGTTCTTGATCCGGCGAAGGATTTCGGGATGGTGGATTGGAACGACGAGCAGGTGAATTGTATAGAAGCCAAATACAAATTTGCATCGAGTCGGAGCCGTCGATAGTATGACTATTTCCTCTCCGGAAAGCAGTGCATCCCATGTTTTCCGGGTTGCTGCCGTCGCCCTGCCGAGCTTACACTGAAGAGTCTGGCGAGAAGATCCTTCAGCCCCTGAGAAGGTACTGAAGCTCGCTCGCATCACGGTGTCGAACGAAAGTCAAATGAACGATCCTGAGTGACGTGATATCTTCATTTTCTCTTCGCCCATTGAATCCTAGCCATCCTATCCCCTATGACAGTCGTCATCTAGCTCCAACGAATCCTCGCAATATCAGGGGGTTCCTCAGTCACGGCCAGCCTTATTTGTGTTGACTCTGCTGCTCCCAGCCACTTTTACACCGTGCGCAACAGTATCCACGACTGGCAATTGATCCTCCTCTTTAGTGAGTAGGTCACCAGAATATTACTTGGGAAGCTCGAAATTGAGCTTCCACTGAAGCAGTGGTGGGGCTGGGAAGGAGAAGGGCGTAGACATCATTTTTATGAGCACAGATGTAGTAATTCTCCCTTGTGCCTGAGAAGGAAAAGGATAGATACACCATTGCTTTCACTTAGGCAGCGGCTTGAACCTTGACCGTTTAATGCCTAGGTGAACCTTGGTAGTGGCTCGCGTACTAACGAGATCGCGTGTTCTAAAGGTCAAAATGGGGGGGGGCTGGTCTATTTCATCATCGATCGCATACCTCCACCCTCCACTTCATGTGCAAGGGCCATTTCCGCCACACTGAAATATGGCCATCATCCCTAGAGATTCTGTGATTTGGGGAGCGCCTTGAGAAGTTCACAGTATGGATTCTTCGCCATCGCAGTCGGTCGCCCTTGCGCTGAACTCGCTCCTGTCGCAATCTTCCGGGGGCGGAGGAATGCAAAAGCGTGAGCGCCGAGAAATCTGTTGCTGTGGCTTCCAGTGTGCTTATCTTACATCCAATAACGCGGCTCTGGAAGGCCTCGAAAAGGACCTGCAGAACGCTGCGCAGATCGGTCAAGTAGGTGGCCGGCGCTTTCATCAAGCTTAGAATTCTCTCTGAAGCTCTTTCGACGTCCTGGCTGACGCATGCCATCATGTCGCTGACCTTTGCGCTTCAGGCACTCCTTGTCCGCCATGAGACCTACGTCGCTGAAGTTGAGGAGGAGCGGCGCAAGACCGAGCATATTGTGGATAAGCTGGAGAGAGACAAAAGAGCTCTGGAAGCTGCAAATGCCCGAACCATAGAGGAGAACAGATATCTCCTGGATCAGCTGGAAGACCTGAACAACAACGCCTCGAACTCGGACGCCCAAATTGTATCACTCAATGCGACACTGCAATCTACCCAGCGGGAGTTGGACAAGTTTGCTTCCTTGGCCGAGCAAACGGCCCAGCTTGAAGCACAGATATCTGCCATGGAAACAGAACAAGCGGAGCTGCATGGTGAGCTCTTCTCAAAGAATGAGGAGTCCCAAACAGCCGCTCAGCGGTGGAAGAGCGCAGAGAGAAAGGTGGCCGCCTTGTTAGAGCAGCTTGATCGCATTGAGAAAGAGCTTGCGGAAGAGCGACAGCGCCATGCTGAAATCACTACGAGACTGGACAGAAGGAGAGTGATCGAAAAGGAGTTGAAGACCCCCGTCTCAGCAGCAGGCACTCCATCCACCACCGGGAAAGACTCCAGCGGTAGTACCGTCGTTTCAAGCTTCGTGAAGGACATCCTACAGGACAATGCAAATCTTCAAATGGGCATCTTGGAGCTGCGAGAGATGCTGATGGGCTCTAACCAGGAAGTGGAGAATCTGAGGGAGAGGATGATGTCTCATCGACCAGTCGAGCCAGACGGCGCCACAAACAGCGAAGAGCCTCTGAGTGCCGAACTCCTCAAAACACCAACAGCTGAAGCTCCTGACTTCCACGTTCATCACCACTATCATGCTGCGCCGGAATCTGCACCTCGCAAGGCAAAGAACCAAATCCAGCGACGTGTGAGCAGAAAACGGCTTGTCAGCTCCCCTGGATTCCGTACGCCGCTCAAGCATGAGCCCCCAGTTGTTGCTCCCCCAAACAATACCTATGGTCGACCTACGACTCCTGATTCTAGTGCTGCCATTCTGTCCCAAACCTCAGCAACGATCCCACCATCGCGCGGGTATTTCGCTCAGCGAAGGGATTCTACCGAATCATCGAATGCGCCCTTCTCAGCCGTACATTCTTCCGTACCCGATTCGCCAGCATCGACCTACCGGGACCAGTCGGTTTTCGATACAGACGGCTTGAGCTCTTCCAGACCTACGTCAGCTGCATCAACAGATTTGGATACATTAGACTTCCGTCCGCGACATTTCCAGAGGCTTTCCGATATATCAGTCAGAAGTCTCGACCCACCGTGGACGTCCGCCGCACCAAGTGCATCGCGATCCCATGCAGGAAAGACCAATGAAACGTCCAGTACAGTGGCAGATCGTCCAGCTCTTGATCACAGCACCATCGTCGAGGAGCCAGACGAAGCTAGCGCACAACAGCATCACACCTTGGACGAACACGATGTCACTGTGGGAAGTAACGATAAGCCTTCGATAGTACCAGGAGGGCGTCTACATCGGGCGTCATCGGCAGAGAGCATGCTCTCGGTTCGCGGCGTTGATATACCCCAGTTGAGAACGAGGCAATCGCAACTCCTGCAAAGCACAAGAGGGTCCTTGGCAACATCGGTGGCTTCTGTCGGCCCTGTGACGAGCTCGACGTCCGCGGTCGGAAGATCATCAAAAGGCGCCAAACACTACGACAGCAGCAACTACAATCGACTCTTGCTCGCAAATGTTGCAAATGCCAACTCCGCAACGAAGCCGCAAGCTGCAAAGACGGGCGGCACTATTGGGAAGAAGCTTGGCGGCTGGATGAGTGGGAAGTGGGGTGTGGCTCCGACAACTGCAGGTTCGGACGCGTCCAGTGTCAAGTCGAAAGGGGGCAAGAAGGCGAGTCGACCACTTTCGACGCACGTCGAGGCTGAGGAAATCAACAACGCCCTCCTGCAGGAAGCTCTCGAAGGATGATCCTCCTACTCGAAGCGATTTCTATGCGATTGAAGCGTGGCGCTGGGGGGGGGGTGGAATTTACGTGCATTCCTTTTGAATTGGATTTGATACCCTCTGCTGCCCTGATCAGGAATGAAACCATGATACTGAAGTGATGATCCCCATCTCCGCCGCCTCCCATCTCTGAATGGTCCTAGCCAGCCTTGCCCTCATCTTTTTCTGCCTGGTGCCCTGGTCCTCGATCCTCGTGACCGTGGTGGCCGAGGGCTTCACAACACGTTTGCTTCACACACGGTTCTACCGGCTCGGCAAGCGGGACGCCATGTGGCTGCCGTAATCACCTAGATTTTGATTGGCTGGAATTAGCTTTATCGATTAGGGTTTGAGGAAAATGGTGATGACATGTACAATGTGTAACATGTAGACAGAAGCCCCTCAGTTCACATAGGTACCTTATTGGACTTTTATCCAAACAACCCTCCCATCTTACATGAACCCTCTGCTCCCACACCTCAGCCGTCTAGCTTTCCGAAGCAGCATTCGTCCAATCCGAATCAACCTTCAATTGCCGTTCAGTACCGCACCCAGAACCATGGCCCAGGAATACAAGCTCAAGGGCCTCTCCGCCCTCAACCTGAAGAGCGGGGAGAAGCAGGAAGTGGAAGTGGACGGGATCGAGAACGGCAAAGTGCTGATAGCGAATGTGGGGGGCAAGCACCATGCGATGAGCGCCAACTGTACCCACTACGGCGCTCCCTTGAAGCTCGGTGTTCTCACGGGCGAGGGTCGTCTGGTCTGCGCGTGGCACGGCGGTATGGTCGTTCCCCCATGGTGGCGACATTCTCAGGAAGCGGCTCGTGTGTGTATGACTCGTCTGGACAGAAAGCTGATTGATTGAGCGTGTGGTAGCTTGCTTCAAGGTCAGCACGGGTGATGTCGAAGATGCTCCTGCTCTCGATGCAATCGCCAAATTCGACATACGCGAGAAGGACGGCGGGGTCTATATCAAAGGCGAGGAGCAGATCATCAAAGCGAGCAGGAGACAGCCGAACACCAGATGTTCTGCACAGGGTCAGGAGAAGGTCGTTGTGGTTGGAGGGTTCGTCATCCATCCCCGCTTTCCGGTCACTTTTCCCAATCTCGGGCAGAACGCTGACGATGTGCTGTTTTCTGTCTTCATACAGGGGCAGTGGAGCCATCGGCGCCGTACAAGCACTGCGAGAAGAATCATTCAAGGGCAGCGTCACCATCATCTCATCCGAACCGAACCTCCCCATCGACAGGACGAAACTCTCAAAAGCCCTCATCGCCGATGCATCAAAGCTGGAGCTCCGCCCCAAGGACTGGTACTCACAATCTTCCATCGACTTGGTGTCCGACGAAGTGTCCGCCGTCGACTTCGGCGCCAAGAAGGTCTCCACGGCTGCCGGCAAATCATACCCTTACACCAAGCTCATTCTTGCCACGGGAGGCGTTGCCAAGGCTCTCCCACTCCCCGGTTTCAAAGACCTCAGCAACGTATTCCTCCTCCGGACCGTCCCGGACGTCCAAGCGATCCTCAAAGCCGTTGGTGAGAAGAAGGGCAAGAAGATTGTCGTCGTCGGCTCTTCCTTCATCGGCATGGAAGTCGGCAACGCCCTCTCAAAGGAGAACTCCGTCTCCATCGTGGGGATGGAATCCGCCCCCTTGGAACGCGTCATGGGCGCCGAGGTCGGCAAGATCTTCCAAAACACCCTCTCGAAGAACGGGGTGAAATTCTACCTGAACGCCTCGGTCGACTCCGCCACCCCGTCCTCCTCCGACTCGAAATCCGTCGGCGCCGTCAAGCTCAAGGATGGCACCACCCTCGACGCCGACCTCGTCATCCTCGGCATCGGCGTCGCGCCCGCGACCAACTTCCTCAAGGACAACCCGGCCATCACCCTCGAGAAGGACGGATCCCTCCAGACGGACGAGTCCTTCGCCGTCAAGGGTCTCAGCGACGTCTACGCCATCGGCGACATCGCCACATACCCTTACCACGGCCCCGGCTCCCCCGGCAGCCTCACCCGCATCGAGCACTGGGACGTGGCCCAGAACGCCGGCCGCTCCGTCGGGGTCTCGATCGCCACCAACAAGAAGGAAGGGCCCAAGCGGTTCATCCCCGTGTTCTGGTCGGCGCTGGGCAGCCAGCTGCGGTACTGCGGCAACACGCCCAACGGGTGGGACGACATGACCATCCAGGGCGAGCCGGAGAACGGCAAGTTCGCGGCGTTCTATGGCAAGGCTGGGGAGACGGTGGCGGTGGCGAGTATGATGATGGATCCGATCATGACGCAAAGCGCCGAGTTGATGAAGGTGGAGAAGATGCCCGGGTTGGAGGAGCTGAAGGGCGGGTTAGATGTCAGGACGGTCAGCCTGGTGGCGTAGGAAAGCGGGCGGCATGAAGGAGAGGCGAAGTTGTAGTGTGTGAAAAGCGATGCAGCAGCGTCTAGCTTTGTGCCGTCGAAGAATGCCGTTGATTGTGGTCAGAAGTCATCGAATTGAGCAGACATAACACTCCAGCTTGTGTTTGTAGCAATGGATCGCATGATCCGCAAGGACATTTGAAGAGTGAAAATCTTCACATTCTAGCTCTGTTCTTTTCTTTTCCTTTGGGACATGTCCAGACCCCTTCCCTTTCGAACATGTGAGCTCCTCCAAACACGGCCCCCGTCCTAGGAGGCCCGTTTCTGACCGGTAAAAAACATCATTCTCTCTCATTCATTCATCGGCATGCTCAGTGGAGCTTGAGTCATCTACTCGCCCAATATTCCAGTCTGATCAGACCGCAAGGGGCTCGCTTTGGCCAGCAAAATGTCAACGTGCGGGGCGCAGCCGCACCTAAGTTTGTAGGGACAGCGAAAAATCCCGTACACATTACAGACCGAGGCGGACCCACTTGGAAATCCCCGAAACAACTCGCAAACCTGGTAGGCTCGGGTTTTTCTTATTGTATTTTGTGCAGGATCCGCCGCAGCCAACGCTTCCACGCGAAGGGTTTCTCTGGCCGGGGCGAGAGGGGTATGTCAGACCCGATTGATGCTTCAGCCCTTGCGACTAAGAATATGGTTCACGATGACCTTTCGGCGAACAACCTCCCCCTCCCCTTCTCGTCAGGCGCCACCTGATCCGTGGCCTGCTGATAATCCCGTCTTGGCCCATCAATCGGCCCTATATCGTCTGCGATGGCATCCTCATAGCTCGGCGGCGCATCCGGTGGAATGTCTCCCGGCGACGGCTCGATATGATCGGAAGCCGCCTGTGGTGCGGACGCTGGTGGCGGCGCTTGTGAATATCCCGGTAAGCCGCCGTTGGATACTGCATCGGGCCTTACGGGTGTGGGAGGGGGTCGGTTGGGCTGTGTCGACGCGTGAGAAGAGGGCAGATTGGACATGGCGTTCAGCAGAGCTTGGGGCGGGGCGATGCCGGAATAGACCTCGACAGGCATGCGGAGGAGTTGGATGGTCATTTCAGGCTTTTGGGAGAAGGTTAGATCTTCGGTTATGTATGAGGATGGGAGCATTGAGCGCTTACATGAATTTTGCCGGCGGAGCCCCAAGAAAGACCCACTTTGAGGAGCAACCTGTAGCTTCGGACGATATTGCAGGTAGTGAAGGTGGGCGAGACGTTGTTAGGCAGTGGTCGCTGTTTCCAGAGGGTGGAGGGTATCTCAATGGGAAGTGCAGTGGTAGCATCGGCCTCATCGAGAGGCATGCGCATATTGCTACTGCTGAGAATCACCCAGCTCGACATTTCATTTCTCCGCAGTTGATGGGCTCTGATGGTTGTAAAGGCTACCAGCTCGATCTGCAGCATTTGCAAGTAGATGGTTGCATCGGAGCTATTCAGCTTGTTGACGAGGATTCGCAAGGGAAGGGCCTCATTGCAGGTTATGATAGCAGGGTCAGGCAAGCGACCTTCGATGGATATGCTTGGGGGACTCGTTCCAGCGCTGGACCAGCTGGCCGAGGACTTGCGGAAGGGATTGTTTGATTTTTCCGGCGGGGCGATGGAAGGCGGGGCGAATTGGTGCTGCACCCGGGCAAAGGATTCCCTGCGATTGGGAGGCGGTCTCGGTGGCTCGATGGGGAAGAAGAGGAAGTTGGAGTTGAATCGCCAATTCTCCTTGTAGAATGCGGGACGTTGCACGGTGGCCTTGATGAAGTACTGAATCTCGGCCTGGCCCGGAAATCCTCCCATGGTAGGTGGGAGCGTCTTCTTGACATGGGCGGGAATGCCTTGCATCGTGTCGAAGCGCAAGGCACTCATTGTACTCAGGTTGGCCAGAACGGAGCTGTTGGCAATGCAATCATTGTTGAATGGAATCTAGTTGAGGGGGTGAGCGTGGAGAAGATGTCGTCTCTGTCCAGACGCATACCTTGAACTTGAATGGATACTCATATTGGCCCGGGGGGAGGGTGTACTGGTTCCTCGAAGACGTACGGGCGGCGATGTCTTGGGTGGGAAAGACTGTGACGACTTTGTAGAGCAGCTGATCGTATTTGGTGAATACCCAGACGTTATTCCGATCATGCTTTGGGTCTGCTCACCTTGTGAACCTCAAGCTGGGTCTGATCCCGCGAATACGGATCATAGCTGCCGGGCAAGGTGGAGCCAGCGAGGCGGGTCCGGCTTTCACCTTCAAGTTTGACTGTGATGCCGGCGATGGTCTCTGGAGAGACTAGAGAGAGGAACACACGCCCGGAAATCTCATCGAGATTGGTGAAAGAAGTGTGTTTGTGCTGCAATTGTACGCGCAGGGGAGAAGAGTAAGACATGTCGTCAAGGCTTCAAGGCTTCAACGCTACGGCGGCTTTCAGGGCGGTCGATGATTGCAGAAACGCACGAGGCGTGTCGATTGAACGGACGGTATCCTTTGCAAGGCTTGCATGTTGTAGTGAATGTCTGCCTAAGCAGGCAGTCGCATTGAGGCTGAACTATCATATGTATGATACGAAAGATAGAAAAAAGCTGCCGTCACACAACAACAAATAATAATTTCAGCAGCTTTCTGCCAAGTCTTCAATTCATGATATCCCTTCCTTTATGCTTGCAAATCATCATTGAAAAGCCACTTCATTATCCTACGAGGTCCATGCTGGGTCTATGTACAGATCCCCCTTGCTATCACGCTATACCCAATCACCATACAACGCCATTACAACCAGAATCGAGCGTGGAAAGACTAGGGACGCAAATTTTCAGATTCCTTGCTGGCTCATTCTTCGATGTGCGTTGCTAGAGATTGAATGTCGCCATCTGCCACCCCCAAGAGTGTTGTAGCCCGGAGGTGCTTCTTGCGCTGGCTGGTCACTCTGTCCGGCCTGCCCATCCTGCTCTTCCCTGATAGCAGCGACGTCCTCGTCGTCGAAGCTAAGAGATTGGAATCGCTGTTGAGCCTCCATCATCCGCACGCTCTGCGGAGGTCTGCTGGGAACCATGCCCTGCTCCCAGGAAGAGCGATGCGTATAACCCGGACCCGGTGACGGCGGTGCATCCTCTGCAAATGCGATGTGTTGTCGTCCGTTCGAAGGCGTTGACGTGGGCTCGCTCGTCCGAGGGGATGGTGGACCAGACCCGCTAGTGCCGTCCTTTCGAGGAGACGGTGG
The DNA here is from genome assembly GCA_003073195.1 of Ramalina intermedia. Taxonomy (NCBI): domain Eukaryota; kingdom Fungi; phylum Ascomycota; class Lecanoromycetes; order Lecanorales; family Ramalinaceae; genus Ramalina; species Ramalina intermedia. The sequence goes on along the minus strand of PEKF01000028.1, from coordinate 184,401 downwards.
TGCAGACTCAGTCGTGCCAATGGGTGGGGACGTAGTCGGTGATACATTGCTTGAGATATTCGAATGGCCCAGATACTCATCCCTTGGTGGGGCTACCGTTCTGGGGTGGAAATATTCGCTCACCGGCCCAGCATCGGTCAGGCCTTCAAACTGTGGTGGTGGCGGTGGTGGTGCGTACTGTGCCCGTGGATTCGGTTCGCAAGAGACTTGAATCGGGAGTTTCAGATGTAACGATGTATCCGTCACTGTAGCCTTTGGTGCCCCCACAGCTAAGTTCAAATCAAGAGCATAGACGCGAGACATCAGGCAGCTGTGAAAGGTCGGCACGAAGTATTTGGTCGTATTCGGAAGCGAGATGGGAACAATCACACTCGTCGTGTAGAAACATTTTCCTTGATAGCCGGATGAAGGGGCCGGGATGTCTGGCGCCGACCCATTCGCCTGAGTTCCGTCAGATCCATCTGACGATTCGTGACGCGTCCACTGTGAAATGTCGAGACATCGTGAGCTCAGCGGGAGGGAATCAACGTATACACATTTGACGCTGCTATAATGAAACTCGGTCGATTTGTGAGGAATCTCACGCAACGGCAAACTTGCATAGAAAGTGCCTACTTTCAACTTCACCGCAAGCGTGGTAAGCTTGGGAGGCTCAGCTTTCGCATCAGCCGGGTCAAAGCGGACTCTCAGCGTCGCCATCGTCGTGATCGGACCCGTGTCCTGTGAGTGGATCGAATGGAGGCGTAGACTCTTTGGTTGGGCCGCCTCAGCCGTTATTCGACCGAGCTTCTTGCGAAAGATACCCCGTTGGATGGACTTCTCTTTGCGCAATCGGTAGTCATCCCGATCTCCCCCTTGGACGTCCAGAGGCGGACATTCCTCGGCGACGGGCACAATTCTCAGCTTTTTGGCACTCTCCGCTGCCACGTTCCACCTGCCCGACGAAGCCCGACCGTCAGTGATCCTGCATTTGATGGCGTAGACGATCGATGCCAAATCAGGGCACATGTCATCCACCAGGCTCTTACCCACAACTGCCACCATTGCGTCTCCAAGGCTGGGTGGTAGGCTCAGATGAGCGCCATTGGGGAAATCGTCGCTCTTCGGGTGGGTGCATGCATTGGGCAAGAGGCCCTCCGGGACGACGAAGTGGAATGAGCAAATGTACTCTTTATGTGGCTCCAGCACTCGGGATTCCGGGAACGCGCAAGGAGCAATTGGCTGTGTCAGGCGTAGGAAGTTCTGGAAGGCATCCGTCTTGCCATTGGTAGGTGATGTTGTGGCAATCTTCTCTACCGTCGTCCGTGTAAAACCTTCAAATGTGATGAAGATGTCCTCAAAAGCCAGCTTGTTCTGGCATTCAATGATAACCTGTCCTTTGATTTCGTCCAATGAAGTGAAGGTCGGAGTAAAAGCATGTTTTTGATCCTCATCGAGCTTAATCTCGATGCGCGGCTTGCCTGACTTCAAGCCCAGATTGCGTTTGAGTGCGGCACTCATAGGTTTGCTGCAGTATCTGATACTGCACAATGATAATGCTGTTAGAGCCTCACGCGGATCAAGGTGACGTGCTGTTTCTGATGGAGAATAGAAAGACGAGCAATGCGGCAGAAGACAAAGAAGAGTACTATGGTAAGATCAAAAATTGTGCAATGCGATTGCCCATTTTTTTTGCCAATGAAAGTGTGAATGTATGTAATTGACTGTGACAGATTGGGAAGCAGAGGTTGCACCTTCAGAGAAAGCAGTCGCATTGGATTGCATGTAAATACTTGCGACGTGGAAGCAACATTTGACTCATCGGATGTTTGTATCAGACTAAGGTTTGACTGTAGGCAGATACTGGAGAGACGATTACTGTAGATCACGTAGGTCCAGATGATGCACGTCAAAGAAAGTGTGCGAGCGTGCTTGTGCCACACGATCTAGCGTGGGCAGCCCCGCCACGGCGGGACGAACTTGACTGTCTTTGACGGCCACTGGACCTGGATCCTGACCGATATCGCTCGGAAACAGGTGAACGTTTTTCCAAGAAGCAGTTTACCCATTGACTGGTGTCTGACCGTGCAGCAAACGCAACAGTTCCATATGCTGGCATAATCTGGATGCATCGTTGCTTACCCAAGCATTCCTTGATATGGCTAGGCCAAGACTTATCGAGGCGACAGTAGTGATCACACCATACCCTTAATTAACTTCGGGGCAAGCTTGAATCATTCGAATATCTCTGTGATTACAAACCACAGGGTTTTGTAAGCTGGCTTTCGTGAGGATTAGCCCCTGTCGAGGTCATGTCGGAAGCAGCGGAGCCAGATTCCGCTCGAATGAGTCAATTCTGTCTCCTTTGTTGGAAGAAACGGCTGGTTGTCTGTCGTTGCAGCAAGGCTGCCGCCGAAGTAGAGAGACCACTTCTCGGAGAGTTCCAGCACTCTTCGAATCCACTCATATGGCCCGGTGATGCTTGTTGATGATGTCTGATATCCAAGCATTGACTTTCGAAGCAACATAATTGCTGTTGTCTGCATTCCAGTCAGCGCGCTCTTCGAAGAAGGGCGTTATTTCCTGTGCGTACCTATCGTTGTGCAAAAGTCATGCGGTAAGCCTTTTTCTCTATCAACCTCCATCACGGGCTTCCCTTCCTGTGTTGGGACTGTTTCTGGTGCCGACCGATTTCCCCATGCTTTGATAATATGATCCCTTGTGTGGTCAGCTACCCATGAGTCCTGACCGCCGTTAGCAAAGAGCTTGGTTCAATCGGCTGCATATCGGTCCCACCTTGTTACCCCAGAAGAGAACCAGATTCCAGTTGATGGTGTCACGTGTGTTTGTGCCAGGGCTTGTGGCTGCACCCCAAACTTCTTCATCCCATTTGTCTGCCGTGATCGTTTTCATCTCGTCATTTGCAAGATGCCTTGAGACATATTAGCCGACATCTAGGACGGTGGTCTTCTGGCCAGATCCACGTACAAGGCTTGTCGTATGCCCATGGGGCTTCTCAACAGATTCGCAGTTGTATTCACGGCATACTGGGAATGTTGAGTGATCATGCTGATGAGCACTTTGAGCGCTCGGTCTGGTAGACAGTAGGTCAGGCCATGTGCCAGGGCCCCAACGATTCGAGCAAAGCCAGGAAATTGCAGAATGTATCTTGCAACTTTACCCAACTGTGACTGAGCAATCTCGGCGATGGTTGGAAAGAGCAGAACGCCCCCTATCAGATCAAAATCCTTCGACTCGTCAACCTTGATTTTCTCCACATGGCGCCGTATGATTTCCAGAAGCACATAAGAGCCAACGGAATGACCCATGAGTATCACTTTTGGGACTCGTCCACTGGCGTTGCGGTGATCTTCGACGTGTTCATAGAGAAGTTCTTCCTGGTAATTAATTTGATCGTTGAGATCGGCCGGTTCTTCGATGTTTGCGGGATCTGCATACTCTTCAAACCCTATATGAGAGTGACCATGTATATCGAAGTGAGCTTTGCCGGGATATGTATCTTGCAGCAAGTCACAAAGTCTCGAGAGAAATTGCTCGTAATAATAGATGACACCTGGGTTGCCAGCCATGAAGAAAATCAAATAATCCTGGGTATCATCCAGGCACGCTGAAGTCGCGTAATGCAATTCATCGCGGTTTCTGCTCGGACTTGGCTTTACCAGGCTGTCTGTACTCATGACCGATACTCTGATGTTCACGACTGCTGTTGAAATCTTGATATAATTCCAGATCTGATTGCGTCGTGTTGACAGGGAAATTTCAGGGTGCCATGATGCTAAAGTAAATATATGAGACCACGTCTGATTACACTTTGATGAGTGCCAAAAATACCATGTGAAGACAACTCACAGGAGCGGAGCCATGTGCTGTCAAAATGGTGCCTGATCAGTCAAACCGGCTTGTGGTTATTTGACGTGACCAAAAAAGGCCACGGGTCGTGGGCATCACAGCCCCTGTTCACGGCGCCCAAATGTCAAGCCTCAATTTGCGTTGAAACGCTATTAGCTAATCCGGTAAAGAGTGGCGGGAGAGCGGACGGTCTATACCGCAATTGTTCAGCGGGAGCAGTCCGCTCCGACTGCCACGCAGCCCTTCGGCGAGCCCACGCGGCCATAATGCACTAAGAAAACCGCTGGAATATCAGCGCTTGCGACCTCAGCCTCGTCGTTCACGGTCCATCCCAAATTCAGGAATCTTTGAGGAGTCAGGAATGTCGCAAAGTGCCCAGGATGAGCCAATTGACATGACGGGACCCTTGCAAGAGTTTTCCTGAGGCGTTGTGTCTACTGCTTAGTTCGAACAGTCGCAATCGTGCGAAATCAAGCAGCGAACGGCGCAATTGGTCATCCTGCAAGGCACCCATCCTTGCCACTAACGTCCCACAGCTGCGGCCGCAATGAAAGCCAGGAACCATGCTATGCCTTCTCCCAGCTCTGATCATCCACGCAGCTGTCGCTTCTGCTACTAGTACGACCAATGCAACATCCTCAGGCCATGAAGAGGGTTGGGTCAGCTCGCCCAATGGACGCGGTACGATCGATATATTGTGGACCTCCCTTTTCACCATATTCTTGTGTACATGGACTTCGCTGCATCTGAATGTTCCTGCCCCCACAGAAAAGTACTTGCAGCAATGCAGCCGCAAATTTCGGTGGATGGTTCAGGCCATCATGGCTCCCGAGTTCGTGGTCGCATTTGCCACAGGTCAAAAGGTCGAAGCGAAGCGTTCTGTCGAAATGTGGAAAAGATCAGGGTACGACGAGTGGACCATGCGCCACGGCTTCTATGCCAACATGGGTGGCTTCATCCTCCATCCCAAGGAATGCAAACCGTTTCCGGTCAACGCGAAACAGCTCCATTACCTGGTCACGCGTGGATATCTAGACTTTCCCACAATCACTGCCGAGGAGGTTTGGGACAAAAGCAAACAAGACGCTTTCCAAAAGACACTGACCCTGCTCCAAACAGCCTGGTTCGTCATCCAGGTCCTTGGTCGCGCAATTCAGCAACTGCCAGTCACCACCTTGGAGCTCACCACCTTCTCCTTTGTCTTCTGCAATTTCGCTTCATACTACCAATGGTCGAAAAAGCCCCTGGACGTAGAGTCGCCCACAAACCTCAAGTGCGATACGACCATGGCGCAGATCATTATAGATGCTGACTCTCGCCTCTGGCCTGAAGTAACCGAGCAATACACCTGGACGCCATTGGATTTCGTTGACAATCAGTCTCCCTCATGGCTGACAGAAATCCAGCCGCATCTCCATTTTCGGAGAGGACCTCGCGAGCGGCCCTTACCTCGCTTCACCAATGATCGGTTTCCGGTGATTGGCGCATCGCAAGACAGCATCCTGCTCTTCATCGTCATCCTAGCTTATTGCTGCCTCCACTTCATTGCGTGGAACTTCAGCTTCCCCACCCACACCGAGCGCATCCTGTGGCGAGCCGGATGTATCGCCATTGTGGTCACTACCTTTATATTCCTGGCTTGTGAAACCTATCAAGACGGACACCGCCTGGGTCGCTGGGACCGGTGGTACATCAGAATGTTCCCCAAGAAGCAGGGCGCAATCCGGCGCATGAATACGATGGAGCGAAGGATCCGGGAGCAAGAATTCATTCCAATGTGGGAGATGGTTATCATGAGCCCGGTGACTTTGGTCTACACTCTCGCCCGGACATACATTTGTGTCGAAGTCTTCGTCAGCCTACGATCGTTGCCAAGTGGTGCTTTTGATTCGGTGCAATGGTCCAACTTCATACCTCATTTCTGATTCTTCTCTGCTTGAGCGAGCTCATCAAGCCGCCCGACCAATGGGAGAGAGAGAGTAAACGGGGTATCTGCTGCAACTTTTCATATTATATTAGCCGAACAGCAATCGAGCGAGATTTCTTCCGGGTGCCGGGCCTCCCTTTCCTAACAGACCAAGGCTTGCTTCGATATCTGGAGTCAAAACTTCGACTTGCACATATCCTTAACCTACGACCTTGAATTTGGATGCAAGGATGAACCATGTACACAATCCTTCCAATCAGGCTCAAAGATCTGCCAAAAGCTAGACGAATAAACATCAACTATTTCACGAGGTTCCCGACTCGAAGTTTGCGGACATATGGGCTCTTTTATGTAACGACTTCATGACTGTGGGAAGTATTCAATGATGATGAAAATGAGACCCGACTATTACATCTATTAAAATATTAATCATTAACTTCTTCCGTGGCTTGCTCCTCATGATGCTGCGCTGTCATCTCCATCAAGGTTCTATCGAGGAACAACCTGCATTCCTGCCAGAGTAACTTCACATCTCCTTTGGCTCGAATCCTCGCGACGCAGCAAGGACCTTCAAAACCTCCCACACCCCCTTCGCCACCTCCTCCCTTGCATTTTTCTTCCCGTAGACATTCCTGGCCTCTCCCACGGGTCCCTGCAAAGCCGGCACCCCGTTGAATGTCACATACCCATTCAGCAGATTCGGCGCGGCCGCCGACGCCGGCTCGAGATGATATTGCGGCGTCGGCAGACCCATCAACGGCGCCATATCAGTGACTCTTTGCGCAAAAGAACCGTCTTTACTCACCACCAAGCCTGCATCAGTGAGCCTGACGCAGGGCCCACCACCACCACCACCACCACCACTGCCATCACCATCACCACTACCACTGCCTTTACTCCTCTTCCTCCCCCCCGCAGTAGTAACCCCATCGGCCCCGATCTTCCCCTCCGCCATCAACGCCTCCACAGCCTCCCTTGCCGCATGCCCTTGCGCGGCCTTCTTACTCGCAAACGCCTCCGTCGGGCTGCCAAACTGCCTCGACCCAGGCAGGGCCGCGGGGATCGCGCACGTGGCCGCGAAGAAGCGGCCTTCGACCTGGTAGTAGCTGTACACGGGGGATCGGCTGCCGCTGTAGGTCGCGTTGTGGTATTCCTGCAGCACGCCGACCCAGTTCTTGGATCCGATCCCGCCGGAATCGCTGTGGTGCTGCGCAGCAGCAGCAGCAGTAGTCGTAGTCATCGTCGTAGTAGCACCAGCAGCAGCACCAGGCCCGGCTTGCTTCGCTCCTCGCCCGGCCATGGCCGTGACGAGGGGGATGGCGCGCTCGGCCAACCCTTCGCGGGCTTCCTTCTTGTTCCGCCATCGCTGCTCGGATCCCACGATCTCCGTGCCCACGCGGACGCGGCCGCCGAAGCGGAGGTCGTGGGAGGGGCCGTCGCCCGTGGGGGCGATTTCGTAGAGGGGGGTGGGGAGGGCCTTGGTTTGGCAGAGGGTGTTGAGGAGGGGCACGTGGTGGGATGTGCTGGTGCCCAGCGGGATAGAGTAGTTGGTGGATGGAGGGTTGTCATTGTTGCCATGACCGGCTTTGCATTTCGTCGACGATGATGAGGCGTTGGTGGAGGCGAGGAGGGCGGCGTTGGCGGGGTCATTGAAATAGGCGTTGATGTCGACGATGGGGAGGTTGCCCTTGCCGGGGCTTAAGGTGGGTGGAAGTTGGGTATGTGTTTTGCTTGCGGAGGTGGGTAAAGGGTGGGGCTGCTGGGAGCCGGTAGAGTGAAAGGATTCATTGGAGCTCGTGGGGTGAAGAGGTTGGGGTTGGGATGACTGGGAGGAGTGAGAGGTCATGAGTGATTTCATCAGGTCTGCCATGGTCGATTGAATTTCGGACCAGGAGGTGTGAATGAGCTGATGAGGTAGCCTTTGAGGCAAAGAGAACCAATCTTGGTCATTGTGTCACCACCTTGCATGAGACTGGAATGCAATTCGCCGGTGGTCTCCCACTACGTATAAGGGGATAACAGCCGCGGCTATGCAGCCACAATGGAGGTGAACATGGGCTGGCAAGCAGTGTTTGATTGCAGGCACGTTCATTAGTTCAGAGATGACTGGGATCCAAAGACAATTCAGAAGCCTGTGGCTATTTATGCGACTCAAACAGATGTTCTCAATGAACCACTTCCTGACTTCTACGCGCCACTGTCAAGGGCCACATGAACTCCATCAATCTCGTGTCAAGCACAAGCTGATTGGCTTGCTCACGGAATCATCACAATCCCACACGTCCGCCTGCGCCATGTCCAAACCAACAGCCTGGCCGGCCCTCAAACTCCGTTTCTCCCCCCTGGATCATAGCGTTCCCGGATTCCGAGAGAGGCATCAGCACTTGCTGAAAAGGCAAAAGAGAATAGAGTATCGAAGAAGAGAGAGGTTTGTTTTTCTCACAAAGGCAAGCAAACACCACATGCTACGCTCGTCAGGCCGCATCCCCCATCGTCATCGGCTCACTGATTTCGGCTGAACCGAAGTCGTAGCTGAGGGCGCCCGGGTCCAAGAATTCTTCAAAGTTGAAATTGTCCAACAAACTGTCGGTGTTCATATTGCTATCGGTGAGGTCGCTGTTCCAGTTGCCCTGGAAATCGCAGATCGTCAGCGTTTGCCAGGGTCAATCTTTGCTCAGGCGAGAGTGAACTTACATCAGAACCATCGCCGCTCGCATTGAATTGCGCGGCAGAGTTCAGATCTGCTGGAGCCGCGGCCATCTGCATGGCAGTGGTATCGTTTGCCACGGGCGCTTGGTTCGCTTGTAATCCTTCGGCCTTCGAGGCAAATGAATCTCGATGCGCCGGGGTGACGGGTGTGGCAGGCGTTGGCGTTGCTGCTGCATTTTCGGCTTCTGACGCTGGCGTCGCTGCAACACTCGTCGAATTCTTCTTGGTGGGTTTCTGCTTCCCATTTAGTATACGGTCCAGCAATCTCGACGATCGCGTCGCACGAACCTTTTTCTCTGCATTCTTCTTCTTTGGGTTCGGCTTGGGATTTTGCTGAGGAGTGGGTGGAGCATCGTCAGCTCCAGGGCGACCGTTGACAGCGCCGGGGGGAGGCCCCTGAGGTGGCGGCATGTCGTTGTTCCGCGGCTGAGGAGTGCCAATTTGTGCAGGTTGAGGTTGATTGGCTTGCGGTTGGTTCATTGGGGGCTGTCCTTGTGGTCCCTGTACACCCTGCTGCCAGTTGCCGTTCGGCATTCTGCCCTGCTGCGGGTTCACAGCCCGGAGCTGTTCCATCTGCTGAGGAGTGAACTGCCCGGCAAAATTGGAGGTGCCATTTGGTGGTGGTCGCATGCCGCCGTTCATCTGCGGGTACATCTCGGGCGGCATCGGGTTGAAGGCATTCATGGCTGCCGGCGATCCTCTCAAGCTACCCTCCGGTAAGGGCGATCCGCCCTGACCTATCTTTGGTGTGCCCCGCCTCTCTCCCGGTCCAGGAGATGGCCCTCCCCTGCTACCCGAGGGCGACATCCCAGGAGCAAACGGGGGCATCCCGGGTTGCGGAGGACCCTCTTGCTCTTGTCGAGCCATCAACAACCTCTTCTTGTTCTGCTGCTCAAGCAACATCAATTGCATTTGATAGTCTTGAAGCGCATGGTTGCCGCCTGCACCGTTGACACCCGCGTTTGCACCCATATGACCCGGCATGGGCCGAGCGCCGTTGGGGTAGAACTCTGGATTGGGCCCAAGAGCGGCCATATTCATAGCATCTGCATTCAACTGTGAGCCTCCAATCAAACATGGTGCTGCATGCGACATACCCTCACGCGAGGTTTTGGACATGTTTTGAGCAAAGACCTGGATGGACTTTTGCTGGACAGCAGGATTCTGCTGTTGAAATGAAGCATACTGACTTTCTGAAAGATTGCCTGGATTTACACCTCCGCTGAGAAGCATCGCGTTGGTCTGGTTGGCTGCCTCCCCCATCATCTGCGGAGGCATGCCCGGAGGTGCCCGCCCATTCTGCATCATTTGAGGGTTGAACCCATTGGCAACGTCCATGCGTGGCCGTTTCGGCGAAGGCGCATGATCTCCGCTAGACGGCGTTCGTGGTCGCTGACCGTTCATATCTACTGAAGGGTCTCTCCGCATGCTCTGCTGTTGTTGCATCAAGGCAGTGCGTTGCATGTTGGCCATCATTTGCTGCTGGTTCATACTGGCAGCCGTGATCAGCTTCGATGTCACGGAGAAGGTGGAATCTGAGCAGCTCTGGAAGCTGGGTGCCCTGACTCACCCACGAAAGCCATTCTGCTGCTGATTCTGCATGGCCTTTTGCCTGAGATGATCGCCGTTGATACCGTTCATACCGTTCATGCGCAACATTTGCTGCATGTTGTTTGGATCTATCGGAGTGGGCATCATGCCATTCATGGCTCGATACATCTGCTGATCGCGAGCGGTTCTTTGCATCTGATGACAATACGCATTAGAGCGCGCAGGGCATTGCTTCATGTGCAACCGACTCACCCGGTTATGGTCAATGACCTGACGTGCGCCTGCGCTGGCGGCTTTGTTTCCTCTCTGCGCATCGAACATATCCCAGAAAAGATTGAACCAGCTTGGTAACATAGAGCCGGCGTCATGGCCACCCTTGGCACTGGGAAGGTCTGCAGGTCTTTTACTGTCATTAATGTTGCTCTTGGAGTCTTCGTTGACCCCATTCATCTCTTCGTCGGCATTTCCGAGAGGAGGTTCGAAGCGGAGACTGCCGTTCTTGAGACTGCGGGCAGCGTCCCACTGTTGCTTGTCTAGAAAGTAGGCATAAATCCAATGGTTCAGCTTTGCCTCGTTGGTTTCCATGGTTTCCTCATCATCCATCTGCCGCGGCATAGCCCCATTAGGCAAGTTGTTCATCGCCATGTTACCCATGCCGGGTATGCTCGGGTTCATGCCGGGCATATTCAACTGATTCATGACGATGCGCAAAGCCGGAGAGAAAAAAATCCCAGCGTGCGTTCAGTCAAGCGAGGTAGTGATCAGGTGTGACTATTGACAAGATGGATCGTACGGAGTCATCGGTGACCAAAAGAGTCTAGCCTGTAGGGCGAGTATTGCGACAGCAACAGCAGGTGTCACCAGAGGACAGCAAGCGGGGGGCGGGGTTGTTGCAAGCTCTGAAAGAGGATTCGTCGTATACGGAGCAGGTCGAAGAAGGGTGGTGGTGAGTCGAAAGGAAGAGGAAGGGAAGTGGTTGGTGTGGCAGGTGATGATGAATCGTAGGGGCGATATTGCGACCGGCTCCGACGCTGATGCTGACGGCCTCGCAGCGGTGCGGTTGTGGGCTCGAGGGTTGGGAAGCGATGTGCTTTGACGAGATGCAGTGACTTGACCGTTGAGAGCGATGCAGCCCTCATGCAAAGGAGGATTCGCGATAGTTACCCCAGAGCAAGTGGTGAAGTCGTGCAGGTTGAGTTTGAGATTAGCGGGTGTGCTGGCTGGGGGGATTTGTCGTTTGGGACTGGGGGAGGGCCAGGATCGTCAGACATCTTTACTACTCTTTAGGCGCTACTCTATGCCTGCCACAAGCTAGCCTAGCATGGCCTAGCCCCAGCTGATCTTCCAATGATCCTCTACAATTTCCAGCAGGCAATGGCTTGAATAAATCATGTGTGCCTGGTGCATTGTTTGAGACTATCAGCGTCAATCTGAGTGATGTCCAACCCGGTAGTGGCGATGATAATCTCTCTGCAATGCTACATGATTCTCAATCGATCTCGCCAAATATCGCTACTCCAGCATATGCGCGATACGTAGCCGAAATGTTGCCGATGGCCGAGATTTAATATTAGCAGCTCAGGAACGAAACGCATGGTAATGTGGAGGCCCTTGAATCAAACTCATCTTAGCGGTCATGCGGCTTAAGGACGATATTTGGCCATGCAGCTGCGGATTGAATGATACCTAGGGTGTTTCCTCAATCTCCTTCTCATTTGTTGAGCGTGTAATTGAAGAAGGGTGGGTCTTGGGTCATGGGTCATGGATCATGGAAGCGTTCATCTGGTAAATCAGAAACCAGAAACCAGATGGTATTCAATGTGACCAGCTCGTGATCCATCACTCAGTCGTCTTCGGGTGGCATTTCGTCTTCAATATATCTCAACAGCGTGATGCGCATCTCCGTCGTGTCATTGCCCCTGAGTACATCACTGACATAGTGAGCTTCGACCTGCATTTGGACCTAGATGGCTTCAGTCTCGTCACTGACAAAAGAAGACGAGTCATCAATACCATCTCCAAAGCCCCCCTCAAGATGCCACAGAGAATGTTCGAGTACCACAACTCATCCTGAGCTCGGCCATCGTCCGGTAATTCCACGAAATCAGCCAAAGGATTCTCCTCGAAGATCAAAGAGAATTGCTTGTTGTCTGCCGACCAATTGGCAATAGTGGGGGTGATGTTCAAAAACATCTTGAATCCCACCTTGACGAGTTCAGCCACGCTGCTCTGGTTGTGGGATTGGGAAGGGGCTCACTTTAGAAATCGTTTCTGCAGTCTCTCGAAGGTTGGCGCATCGTTGAGTCCCTGACTTGGCGAAGAAATCCTCAATCAGGCGCATGCCGATACTGTGGCCCATTTTGTCCAGCTGCTTGTTGACTTGGCTGTAGTCGCTATCGAAGTCCGTACAAAGCTGAGCGACCATCGTGCCATAAGTCAGAGTCACAAGTTCCGCGTTGACTTTGTCGACCCGGCTTCTGTCATCACGAGCATTTAGAATCCAAACTTGAGATCTACCGAGAGGTTACACACTTCCAGATTCTAAGAAATTGTCAGCGCGTGAACATCGCTGTTGGACCTTGCATGCTGACTCCTCCCCAACCCTTGCTGCCTTGCTCGTCGCCATAAACCCTGGCCATATACTTAGGTCATTGACCCGGCTCTGAATCGGACCTGGCGGAGCATTGATGGACCAGACAGAGACTCGTGCGCCAGGAGAAGATTAAGGTGCCGTTGGATTGAGATGGAACGAGGCGGAGGTCTAAATACAGGCTCGCATTGAATGGAAATCGCGGCAGGCGCTTGTTCTTGCCGCGTGAATTTTTGAAATATCAAAGCTAAATAAACCCGTAGCCCACGATCCAGAGTATCCCACGCATTACCCCACACTCAGTCATCTACTTGACCTTTGACCCGCGCCATTTCCCCTTGGGTCATATCTATCAAGGACGTTTCTAGTAGCTGAAAGCCACCAAGCTTGCAAAATGGCTGCAGCAAAGCGCGCTGCATCGAATTCCTTCGGGGCTTCCTCAATAGTGGTCAAACGACAGAAGTCGGATGCGAATTTGACCGATGGCAGAGACCTAGCCTTGTCGAATGGAGCAGCACGTAATGGAGCCCTTGTACAGGCTGTGAGTCTACCAAGTCCTGCGGATGTTGCTATCTACCGTAGAGATTGGTGCTGAACAGAAGCTTCGGAGAAGGCCCGCTGATTGGAAGATCGACAGGTCCCGCGCACAAGTGGGCTGCAAGCCCCAATAATGGAGCTGACAGGTCATTCTGGTGAAGTCTTCGGGGCTCGCTTTGACCCTTCAGGCCAACACATTGCTTCTGGATCCATGGATCGCTCCATCCTTCTCTGGCGGACCTACGGTGATTGTGAAAATTACGGGCAGCTCAACGGTCACAAATCTGCTATCCTGTCTCTCCTTTGGTCACGCGATTCCTCCTACGTCTTCTCAGCCTCTGCGGACATGACAATCGCGTCGTGGGATCTGGAGACAGGGGACAGGATCCGAAAACACGAGGGCCATACAGAGATAGTCAATGACATTTCGGCTTCGTCACGCGGGGAAGAAATGCTTGTCTCGGCATCTGACGATGGCTGCATAGGGATATGGGATCCTCGTGTGAAACGTGCGGTGGACTTCATCGAGACGGACTTCCCGATCACCGCTGTTGCTGTGGGAGAAGCTGGGAGCGAGATCTATACGGGTGGGATAGATTGTGACATCAAGGTGTGGGATTTGCGGAAGAAGGAGGTTGCCTATCGCATGCCTGGACACACCGACAGCGTCACCTCACTTGCCCTTTCGCCCGATTCCCAGTCCCTTCTCTCCTACTCGCATGATAGTCTGGCGCGGACCTGGGATGTCCGCCCTTTTGCGCCCACGGACCGAAGCATCAAGACGTTCCTCGGAGCGCCTGTTGGGGTCGAGAGGAATCTGATACGAGCTACATGGGATCCCAAAGGAGAAAAGATTTGTTGCGGGAGCGGAGATGGCACCGTTTGCGTCTGGGAGAATCGAACAGGTAGTTTGATATACAAATTGCCTGGACACAAGGGAACGGTCAATGATGTCAGCTTCACACCAAGTTCCGAGCCGATCAGTAAGAATCCTTTGGACTCTGACTTTTCGCTGCAAGATTTGACCATTTTCTAGTTCTCAGCGCGTCTTCAGACCGCAACCTGATCTTGGGTGAATTAAACAGCTAGCCAGCGGATCATGTCGATTAAAGCTCAAGAGCGAATGACGCGAAGGTGGACTCAGACCCCAATTCATGCTGTTCCGCAATTCCACCAGATTCCATGCATGACATGGGCCGTTGCGACTGTGAAAGAGAGTTCTGGCACAACCTTGAGGTTTCAAACATCCCGCCCTCCATCCCGCGCAACGATCCTCTCACTGGTGAACAATGGCGCTGGCCGTGCAAGCTCCCCTTCTTCTGGATTGCTCGTATAGCTTGGGGGCGCATGACCAGTGCCCGCGAAGACCAAACTCCTCGTCTCCTGCTGCAGCTCACTGTGATCGACATTCTGATATCTCAAGTCTTCCGGATCTATTCGAACGCTTCCGCGCCACCAGCCATACGCTGGAGGCGGGAGGGCCACTGTCCCATCTGAGACTGTGTTGTTATCCTCATGGATGCTTTCCTCATTACGGATGCGAATAAAGCGAAGTGGGGATCTCGAGAGGGGCTGGCGGGCCTCCATGGAGACCTGGGGAAGACTAGCTTCTAGGTCCTCCGGAGTGAAGGTATGGATTGGCGGACGTCTCTTCCTTAAACATGACCGGCGCTGTGTGCGCAGAGTGACCATGCATAAGCGTATTAGAAAATGTGCGAAGATCATGGTGAGGAGCAGAATGAAGAAAATGAAGACAACGTGGAATGTCGTTGTCGACACGGCATTGGATGTTGCGACGGCAAGATCTATGTGAGTGTCAGTCCCATTTGTCACCAGACATGAGGAAGGAGAGGACGGTAGGGAGACTTACAAGTCGTGAGAACAATGACCAGGAGCGTCCCCGCCACCAAAGTGCCGATGCTTTTGCGTCGCACTTGAGGGTCCTGTGAATGGAAAAAAGCATGTCGCGGTGCCTTTCTGCTCTTATTCCGAGCTCGTCCAGGATGACCAGGTTTGCGTTTCTTTGCTGGCTCGATCAGAATGGGTGAGCCAAAGGCAGGATGGGTGTAGCTCCCCTGAACGTCGTTGAAGCTAACGGATCCATCGCTATGGAGCGGTCTAGAGAAGTTGACCGGTGATTGGACTGGATCTATGATAGAGCGCGTTGACGATGACGATCGCAATCCTGACGTAAAAGCTTCAAGGTGGACTTGTGAAGTTGGCAGGGCTTCAAGATCCTTCTCCGATGCTGGTCCTCGGCTTCGACCACGCCGGCAACGGTCGTGTCTGTCCATGACGGATTCCCCATGGAACCAAGTCGATAAATGAGAACCGGCGGGGACATGCTGAGTTGCCAAGAATGCGCCGAGCCAGCGCGACCTTCCACGCTGTTTGCTTGCCATGGCAGATGATTAAAAGACTGATGTAGGCCATCAGGCTCAAAGCGAGCATATAAATGTGATATAGCTTGGGGGATCTTTGTTGGTAAACACATGTATTACCGACGCGTCTTCACGTGTAGAGGAGGAGGCACAAGCTTGTCACATCCTGTGCAACAAGATGGCCAATCATTTGTTTTGGATGCAAAGAAGGATGACACTGCGAGACAGCCCATTCTTCGAGAGACTTAGGGCATGTGTTCAGAAGAAGATGCTGCGACACTAGTGAACAAAAGCCTTCAGCAAGTCAAGAAGAGTCTTGGCCTTGAATGCAGCCACGTCCTCAAACGCCCTGTAGCAGAGTTTGATTGAACAAAAGGAGACCTTGACATTTGACGTAGGAGAGACATCCAGGAACAAGCGATGTTTGAGACGTTCGTTTGCGGACTAGCCTGATTCTAATGTTGATGTTTCACTGCCAATCAAATTGTCCACCACTGAGGCAGACATGACCAATCAAATAGAAATGATGATGAGAATTGCCTGCGGCAGAGTATCTACAAAACATGATGGGACATCAGCTTGAAGATTGTAAGACAGCCTATCAAGTCATGCCCGTACGAACAGCTCGTGAACCTAACGAAACTCGGCGTCCTGGTAATTTCTCACAGATCACGTAAAGGCGAGAAGGCGTAGGCGGGCCACCTTCAGCCTCGAGCAAGTCCCCATACTCCCAAGGAGCTCGATCGTCCCAGAGGCTTGTGTGATTAAATTTTGTAGAGGTGGAAGTGTTTTGGTCCCCGATCCAGCGGCAGCGGTAACCTTGCTTAGAATATATGTTTTGGTCCGGACGGGTAGGGCTATCCCCCCTCGACCGTGCACATATCATTCCCTATTTGGCCCATTCACAGAAGCACAATGCATGTTTAATGGACACGCCTGAAGACGTTCCTGCGCGGATCGCAGGCTATACAATATTTCCATTGTCAATACCTTCACTGCCTTCGTTCCCAGTCTCAGCCGTCCACTACCTCTACGTCGCCCTACATCAGCCCAAGATTCCATCGCCCACAGCCTCACGATCGCTGTTTCTCACCAATACACCCTTTGATAGTACAGAGCTCCATTTCAAGACTTTGTTCTCCACCCAGCTGGGACTACCTAGTGGCCGTGTTGAGGATGTCGAGTTTGAAGGGCGAAGCCGCAGAAATGATCCCGCAGAGCCTGCAGCTTCGCATGATGCGAATCCGACATCGAACAAAAAGAGGAAGAGGAGCAGGGAGCTAGACTACGAGAGCGAGCTAGAATCAGCAGCTGCTCTGCCAGCTGTATGGGATCGAGAGTTGCGAAGCAATGGTCGGACAGCTGTCGTCCGTTTCGTGGATCGCTCAAGCATGGAGACCGCTTTGAAGGCTATCAAGGCCGTCCGAAAGCACAAACATATTCCGATCTGGGGAGAAGGCCTGCAAGACAAGCTTCCCCCTCTCGGATCTGCGCGTAAGATCACCCTTTCTGCTCGCTATTGACCCGGCTCAGTCTGAACAGGATATTTCAAACACCATGAACTTCTGTTCCCTGACAAGGCCAAAATCCTTGACAATGTCAATAACTACATGACAGCCTATGCAGCCAGGGAAGATGCGCAGAAGAAGCTTCACGCCCGACAGAGACAAGAGCCGGACGAGGAGGGTTTCATTACAGTCGGTAGAGGTGGCAAGTCCAATGCCGCAAGGCAAGAAGCTGCTCATGCGTTGGCCGTCAAGCAGAAAGAGAAGCAGAAGGGTCTAGAAGATTTCTACAGATTCCAATCGAGGGAGAAGAACAAGCAACGGGCTGGTGAGCTCAAGAGGAGATTTGATGAGGACAGGGAGAAGGTCCGTCAAATGAGAGATAGGAGAGGGAAGCTTATGGTATGATCGAGGATGGAATGTGCATTTGTGGACCATAAGTTGACCACCAATCAGCCCGAATGAACCTCTTTCCAAAAGTCTCCTCGAGCTTTTGTGGATGCTGGTAAAAAGTCACAAGCTCAAGCTGCTTAATATCTTCGATCACGACTTATTTCCTGGTGATTCCGCTGTGATGTCAAACCGGCCGGGATCGAGGCTCGCTCTGAATGCAGAGCCATGCATTTCATTCCACAAGAAGTCAAGCCGAACTCATTCACCTCTGCAAATGTCGGTTAAGTCCAAGAATGGCATCGACGTTAAATTTTTTTTTGGATGATTTGATTTGACTCTGAGAAGAACAGAATAGAGAACAGAGACGTAAGCTAATATGTATCTCCTATGACTAAATCATCGCCGTTCTTCATGATGAGCAAGCTGGGGCCAGAAGATGGCTGGACTGTTCACAGTCACAAGTCAAATGCTTACCAAACCAGCAAAACTTACATCTTCTCACCATCTGAAATGTCCAGACGTACTGTGAAATCAGCCAGCACATCATTCGATAAATTTCTAATGGTCATTGCTGACATTCAATTATACAGTTTTATGTCGAAGAGACATTGCCGGAAAAGACATGTCTATCGAACATTACGAGACCGAGCAGCAGCAACTCGCACGTACCAAGAAAATTCCCTGCGCTGATGCTCGCTTACCAGCTCCCAAAGGCGTGCGAAAAGCTGTTCTTGCATCGCTACGGCACGTTCATTTACTTGGAGTCGGCCTGGGATGGCCTGTCTCAGTCTAGTCAGCAGTCCTGGTCGGGAAGTGCTTGAAGGCAGATCTTGATGAAGTACAGCTGTGCCAGGGTGACGACGTGATGCTGCCTGGAATCGCCATGCAGTCGATGGAAGAGTTGACAGGCTACGCTGCATTCGAAACAAACGACTAAATCCGCACAAGCATTCAAAGATCGTCTGCGTTATTGAGCTATATAGGTAAGAGGCAATTTACACGCGTCCTATTGCAGACAAAGTGAGTGCCTACCAAATTTGGCTTTTCTTCCACTTACTCAATATTTGCAAGAAGACACTGGAATGCGCTTTTCGCAAGCCTCAAAGCATCATTAAAACCCAGCATTCTCATGTCATTTTGTCTGAGAGTCTGCGAAGTTGTTGCAGGTAAAATCCCAACCTACAGGATCAAAACCAAGCCTTGCGAAAGTGCGACCGAAGCTTTTCGTAATACTCAAACATATGTACACCAGACCTTTTGAATCGCTGTCAAGAGTACCGATCGGCATCACATTGCTATGTTCAGGATCTCGATGGGCTGTGCTTTGGCAACGCCATGCCGTAAAACACTCTTGGAACGTGCGGTGGCACATGCTGAAACGGCCTTCCCATCCAACTCCCGCGCTAGGCGAGAACTAGCGTCAACAACATTTGTGGCACTTGAGACAACCATTCTTTCGCATAGCTTCCGCTGAGCTTAGCATGCACACTCAATCTCTGGTTATGCCACTTCCCGGGGGCGGAGTCAGCAAGGTGAGGGGTTGAGATCGCAAGCATCGTCTGGATGCTCCTAGTCTTCTCCCGGAGGTATAACTTCTGGCCGGACGGAGATTATAGCAGGATCAGGCTACCTGTCAACCAACATCCACCGAGCCTTTCAGTAGGGCACATGTGTCCTATAGGAAGGGCACATCACCGGAACGTTGGCGATGCTTACTTTGCTTGGTCCCATACTAAGCACTGTGCATGGGATCACTTGCGAAGTCGGTAGTTTCCCCGACATGTTACATTCATTTACTGTTTATACATAGCTTGGGACCAACTGTCGACTTCCTTTCCAGTCTTGTTGTCTTTTCTCTACACATTCCTTCATCCTTGTTTCCCGGCAACACCTGTCGTCAGTCTCTGTTGCTTGCGGCCTTCGTTAGATAGTCTAGATTCTCAAGCCTTTATTAGGCTCTGTCCCTCGTTCATATCGCTGTTTCTTGGCTTCACTCTTTCGGACATTCATTCAAGATGTTTACTGCTTATATGTTGGCCAGCTTGGCGGCCCTTTCGGGTACTACATATGCGTGAGTCGACTCGAGCCATATCATGTTTGCTTGTCATTGACATGCTCATCCAGTCAATCGAGCGATTACTCTAGCGATGCGGTGGATGTGAATGTGGACGTAAAAATGCAGCACGTCCCGAGCGGAAATCCAACGACAGTTGGCGATGTACAGACAAGTCCGGTAAGCTCACGAATGAACGCTTCGTCTTGACTGCTAGTGACATTGTTTCAGTACAATAGCAATCCATTCGGCAGCAACCCTACAGGCACAAACCCGTTCGGCAGCAACCCTACCGGCACCAACCCTACAGGCACCAATCCATTTGGCAGCAACCCTACTGGAACCAATCCATTTGGTACTAATCCCACTGGGTGAGCCTCTCATTTACTGAGCAGTAGAGAAATCTGGCCCGGTTGGGTAGACTATGCCATCATCAGGTACTAACGTCTTGTCCAGAACAAACCCTTTGGGCACTTGTCCTTTAGGTACTGCCTACGGATGTCTCCCGACAGGAACAAACTCGGCCCCTTTCCAGAACACGACTGTTCCCACCCTTCCCACTGCCCCTGGAGGGCTACCCACAATGATACCGACAAAGCCGGGATCTCCAATTGGCACAGGTGGCCTTGGAGGTGGATCACCGACTGACACTGGAGGTGTTGGTGGTGGATCACCCGTTGAGACAGGTGGCCTCGGTGGTGGAGCAACAGGTGGCCATGGTGGAGGAGCAACAGGTGGCCATGGTGGAGGAGCAACAGGCGGCCTCGGTGGAGGAGCAACAGGTGGCCTGGGCGGTGGAGCCACGGGTGGTTTGGGTGGTGGAAAGACAGGTGGCCTTGGTGGTGGATCATCACCGACAGGCGCAGGTGGCGTCGGGACCGGATCTTCTCCCTCGGGCGCTAGCGGTCTGAGAGGAGGCTCGTCACCAACAGGCGCGGGTGGTCTTGGGGGTGGATCGCCAGAACACACTGGAGGCCTTGGTGGCGGATCATCTGTAAAGACAGGTGGCGTGGGTGGTGGAGCAACGGGTGGCGTGGGTGGTGGAGCAACGGGTGGCGTGGGTGGTGGAGCAACGGGTGGTCTGGGTGGTGGAGCGACGGGTGGCGTGGGTGGCCGACCAACAGGTGGTCTTGGAGGTGGTTCACCAACGGGCACTGGCGGTCTAAGAGGTGGTTCGCCAACCGGCACTGGTGGCTCCGGTGGCGGATCGGGCGGCTCCAGTGGTGGTGGCTCTGGTGGTTCTGGAGAAAACTGCCCTGCGCCTGTCACAGTCACGGTCTCTTCCGTGCACACCATTACCGTCACGGCGCCTGCCACACCACCTGAACACACTACCCCAGGG
This sequence comes from Ramalina intermedia, assembly GCA_003073195.1. Classification (NCBI taxonomy): domain Eukaryota; kingdom Fungi; phylum Ascomycota; class Lecanoromycetes; order Lecanorales; family Ramalinaceae; genus Ramalina; species Ramalina intermedia. The sequence goes on along the minus strand of PEKF01000028.1, from coordinate 163,564 downwards.
ATCCCAAGCGCAACGGCTCCATTCCCAGTACCCGGCAATGGAACACTGAGTGGCGGCTCCACAGGCCTGGGCGGCCCAACTGGTGGTACAGGAGTTGGCAAACCTACGGGCGTCCCACTGACTGGCGGTCTGTTCACGGGAAGCTTGTCCACTGGAATTCTGCGCCCTACTGACGTCTTGCCTACGGACTTACCGAATCCGACTCTGATCCATCATCCTGTACCGCTGCAAGCATCAGCAGGAGGAAGTGCAAGCGCAACAGGTGGGACAGGTGGGGATAGCTCCATGAAGAAGAGACGAAGAGCATCGGAATGGAAAGGGTGAGCTCATGAACGATATTTCCTGCAAAGGGAGGATTGAGTCATTTGGCGCTTGGAGTATTGAAAGTTTTGCAAAGACACGAGTTGAGACAGGGGCTACAATGCCGGCCTTATCATATCTGGATGACGATCTGTTTCGAGATGAGTAGTCAATCTATGAATCAATTATCAATTATCAAATCTGCCAATCTGCCATACAATTGCGAATCACAGTTGTGCCAAAGACTTCAACTCACTTCTTTCATCTTCCTGACTTGATGAACCAGTGCACTTTGCAACCATCATTGACATGGCAGAACCAAGCAAATCCACCTTCACCCCCTCAATCCAACGTTTCGCCATGAACAGCGATTCCACCTCAAAACCCACCTCTCCTCCAATAAAAATCTACCCAACCACTCATCTTACCCGCGCCCAAACCGCCCCACGTGGTAAACGCAAGGCCAACCGACCCCCCTCCACCTCCCCCCGCAAGAGACCCAAACGCAACGCCGCCCCCTCCAACCCCACCATCAACAACCTTACCGACTCTCTGCTCCCCAACCTAATCACCCTCTTCATCGGGCTCAACCCGGGCTTACGCACGGCTTCCTCCGGCCACGCCTACGCCCACCCTTCCAACCTATTCTGGAAACTATTGCACAAGTCCCGATGTACCCCTCGCCTGTGCCTCCCCTCTGAAGACCGTCTCCTACCGCAGCTCTACGCATTGGGCTTCACGAACCTGGTGGAGCGACCGACGAGGGATGGAAGTTCGCTGAGCAGCGCGGAGATGGATGCGGGCGTGGGCGTGCTGGAAGCGAAAGTGCGGGAGTGGAGACCCGAGAGCGTGTGTATTGTGGGCAAGGGGATCTGGGAAGCGGTGTGGAGGGTGAGGCATGGGAGGAAGATGAAGGGAGGGGAGTTTACGTATGGGTGGCAGGACAGAGGGGAGAACATGGGTGTGATGACGGATGATGGTCGTGGGAGTGAGGGAGAGTGGGAGGGAGCAAGTGTATTCGTGGCGACAACTACGAGTGGACTTGCGGCGGGGATGAGACCGCATGAGAAGGAGGAGGTTTGGAGGGGGTTGGGGGAGTGGGTGGAGGAGAGGAGGAGGGAGAGAGGGATCCCTGATGAAGGGAGGAAGGAGGAAGAGGTGGATAATGACTGTGGATAATGACCGTGGATACACGGATTGAATTTATGAAGTCCACCATGATGACAATCCATTTCCATTCAATGTTTCTACACAATTTGATAATGTTGCTTTGGCGCCTTGAGTGCTGGAGACGCCGCGAGTTCTACCGTGGCTTCTCTCCCCGTCGGTATTGGAGCAGCACGACAGACGTCACTTAATGTTTGATGATCTTGAGTCGACGAACCACATTTCGAAGTAAGAGATCATGGCGTTGAAGGTCATACCGAAGGGAAAGCCTGACAGCCTGACAGCCATGATGCACACCCAGAAAGATTATTACTGAGGCAGATATCAACTCTACCAAGGCGGAAGCGGAACCCAAAATCAACGGCCGAGGGGCTTTCAACTGTTCAAGGCTTTGAAACAGTCAGCGCCAAGCCGCGTTGGTGAGACGTCAAAGAAAGCGGCTGCGTCACTTCCCAGCTGCAGCCGAAGCCGAAGCAGGCTCGCAGGCTCGCAGGCTCTCATCAGATCATGCGAACACATTTTCATGGCCACAACTCGCCCATTCCACAGCATCCGTTTCTCTCGAATAAGTTCATCCTGCAATCATGATCTAGAAATTCCTTTGCACGACCTCGGGGTTCAGCAAATTTTCCACCTCCAGTGATAACTTTCGCTGTCCGAATTGCCCATAGGCCACAACAACATGCCCCTAGGTCACCACATCCACGGTGAGCCGCGGCGTCTGTCGCTGAGCAGTCAGTCAACCTTCTCGTCGTCTGATTATACCTGCGAATTTGGCTAATGAGAGGACGAACAGAAAAGTCAGCAGACGAGAGTCGAGCCGATCAAGCTGGTGGGGAAGATGAGACAGGTTGGCCAACAGACCTTCGGTGCACTCGTTGTCCCTTCGTGTTGACTTTGTCTCAGTTGTAGAGCCTGATCAGGGCAATGGTATGAGGATGAACTTCCCCTTCACCAGGTCAAAAGCCTCCAACTGACGTCTCCAACAGTGCTGTCCCACATCATCTCCCAATTACGCCCCGGCGCAGATCTAAGCAGGGTCACCCTACCTACCTTCATCCTCGAGCCCAGGTCCATGCTGGAGAGAATAACAAAGTACCGTCACTCTGCCTCCAGGCTTGAAGTCCCCGGGAGTTGACGTATTGATAGCTTCATGGCTCATCCTGAAACCCTTCTTCCAATGCCCGACATCGACGATCCTGTACAGCGATTCCTTTCCGTCGTCAAATTCTACCTGAGTGGGTGGCATATCAAGCCTCCGTGAGTCCCAATCCCCAACAAACGCATTGACCAGCCTGCTGATGGTCTTGAAGAGGGGTCAAGAAGCCTTTGAATCCCATTCTGGGGGAGACTTTCACCTGCTATTGGGACTACCCCGACAACACCAAAGGCTATTATATTTCCGAGCAGACTTGCCACCATCCTCCCAAATCGAGCTACTTCTTCATGGCCCCCGAACACAACATTCGCATAGACGGCGCTTTAAAACCGCGCAGTAAATTCCTTGGCAACTCAGCAGCGAGCATGATGGAGGGGGTGGGGGTATTGCGTTTCATGAACAGGGGCACTTCAAAAGGAGGAGAAAAATAGTATGAACATCGGTTCGGCTGAGAAATCAGAAGACTAATCATTCCTCCAAGTTTCCTCACCCAACCCAACATGTACGCGCGGGGCATCCTCTTCGGCAAGATGAAGTACGAATTGGGCGACCACAGCTACGTACGATGTCCCGAAAACGGCTTGTCGGCAGATATCGAGTTCAAGACGAAAGGCTATTTTGGTGGAACATACAATGCTATCGGCGGAGTCATCAAAAACGAAAGGACTGGGGAGAGCCTCTACGAGTTGTCGGGAATGTGGAGTGGCGAGATGATCGCCAAGAATATCATGGTAGGCCCATACCCGTTCTGTCGGCTTCAAGCTTACTGAAATTGGTGATAGACCGGTCAGAAGGAGATGCTCTTCAATGCGTCGTCTGCGAAGCACACTCCCCCGCTTGTGCGACCCCTGGAAGAGCAAGAGGAACGTGAATCGCAGAGACTGTGGCTGAAAACGGTCCAAGCGATCAAAGAGTCCAACCATGTTGCCGCGACAGACGAAAAGTCCAAGATCGAGGAACGCCAACGAGAAGAGGCTGCCCAGAGGCAAGAATCCGGTGTTGAATGGCATCCCAAGTATTTCAGAAAAGTCAGGGGCGGCCCTGGGGGTTCAGAGGAAGGAGAGGAAGATCTGGATTGGATACTCAATGCTAACATGTAAGGGCGCTCTCCTAAGCGGGCTGTTATTCCATTGGCGTGATACTGACATGAAATACAGCGACGGTTCGACCCCCAAAATGAAGGCTCAACAGATCCTGTCGATAGCACCGATCCTGAAAGGCCAACCTCCTATGCCCGCGCTGAATCCTAACGGTCAGCCAGCACCACCACCGCCCACCGCTGCCCAAGGAAACCTCATCGATTTTGACCAGCCCGCCACATCCTCTGTTCCCCAGGCACCAACACAATCGCATTCTTCTATGATGTCACAACCAGCGGATGCCCCCGCAGGCCTACAGGAGCCATTACAGCCGGGGCAACCACTGAAGCGAGTCGATACCCTGACTAGTGATGTGGACGAATTTGTAGATGCCAAACCACTATGACGGGAGGAAACAAGGGGAAGTTGAGCATTGGGGGGGGGGGGGGGGGGTGGGGGGACGTTCAGGCAGTCCGCGGTCTTATGATTCCATGAAGCAAATACCTAGCACGCGTCAAGAGCTCCAGCATCAGAACTTCCACTCGATACCTTATTAGAGCGCGCACTTAGGTTCCAACAGAATTGCTCTCCCGGCTCTCCCGGCAGAAAATACGTCCTTTCTGAAGCACTCAACTGCACACTTTGGTAGCTAGGCTCTCTTTTTCCACGGGGCTCATGTAATTTCGAACAGTCCCGGATAGGAAAGGTCGTCATTCCGGCCATTACGGTCTGTCTTCTGTGAGAAAAGTGGGTGTCACAGGGCTCATCGAAGACCCCCTGAACGCCAGGGTGCCCTGAAGGCAGCCAAGCCAAAGTGAAGCCGTTGAAGATGAAAACATGTCCTATGAAGATTCGCACGACCACCAATCCAACAAACCTCATAATCCTCCCCTACTTCCTCGGCCTGCACTCGGGACAAAACCATTTCCCCTTGGGCTCGCTCGTGATGCCCACACAGCTCCAATGGAACCACTCGTACGGACAATCATCGTTGTCGCACGCCACCATATTCCCGTAGCTCACGCTGCGGCACGTGCAATACTTGCGATCGTCCCCTTCCCCTTCGTCCTCATCGTCCTCCTCCCCCTCCCCATCCTCCCGCTCCCCGGTGCCATCCATCACTTCATCCTCATCGCCCTCGGCGTCCTCGGAATTGCCATCGCCGTGCATGATCACATCCTCGTCCTTGGTCGAGGATGATGCGGGGGTCCCGGATTTCTGGCGCGCGTTGCGCCGCCGTGCCGCGGGGCCCGGTTTCTTGTTCCCCGAGGTGGGGTTCAGGTGGTTCACGCGCTGAGGCACCGCTGCGAGGCCCCCTCCTCCTCCGCTGCTGCCGCCGCCGCCCGTGGCCGAGACGCTGCTTCCGCGGGCGTTCCCGCCCTTCTTGCTGGGGCGCGCGAGCGGGCCGGCCGAGGACCCGCGCGATGTGCCGTCCAGGCCCGTGCGCGGGGTGCCGGGCCCCAGCGAGGATTGGCGGAGCGAGGAGGAAGTGGCGGGGGCGTTGAGGTGGCCGCCCCCCGGGTGGTTGAGGCGGCGGCGCTTGGAGTTGGGGTTGTCGACCGAGGGGGAGCGGGCGTTCTGGCGGGAGGCGGCGAGGTTGTGGGCCTGGATGGCCGCGGCGGTGGAGAGCGGGGATTGTTGCCGGTTGGAGGCCGGTTGTTGTTGGACAAGGCGTTGGATGTTAGAGTTGGCGATCGTGGAGGAGTTGCCCGTAGCGGATCCGTGGAGCGAGGTGAGTGATGCGCCGCTGCCGTTGGCTCCGGTCGAGATGGATGACATTGGGGGTAAGCGGGTGTTGACGGAATGGTTGGTCAGGAGGGAGGGGAGCTGGGGGTCAGGCTGGATGGAGCCTTCGTTCTGGAGATCGCGAATCTTGACGTCCAGACGCTTGATCTGCCGGTCGAGCAGGGTGGCGGCGCGGTCTGCAAGGGCGGCTTTCTCACTTTGGAGGAGCGAGGCCTTCTCATACAGCTCACCGACAGCTTTGCAGTGAGCTGCCTCTTTAGGATGTGCCACGCCGCATCCGTTCGCCTTGACGTGTTTTTGGATACTGTTGTCCTTGGCGAGTATTTGAGTACGGTAGTCGGTGGTGACTTTGTCCTTGGCTAGGATCTCCTCGAGGACGTGTTGAATCTCCGCAGGTAGATTGGCCACTGTTTGAACCCAGTCCTCAAGGACTGTCGCGGCGTCTTCTGTCATGCCTGCTCTACGGACGTACAATAGTTGTCTTTGCGAGGAACAGAATGAACCAGGGTATCAACTCAATGAGATCTACTGGCAAAATGCGCAAAGGGGACAAATTTTTGGACCTTATTGAAGGCTGAGTTTTACCTTCTTAAGTTTGCATCAAAATGAAATATCTCATTTTGCTAGTAGTATTATGTAACTTCGATTCTTTGTCAAGAATTTATCGACGAGTGTTGATGCTTGCTGCAAACTTTGACCAGCGTTGATATTGCAATCCTGGTAGGTAATCGAGTCCCTACTACAATATTTGATTCTATCGGCCGGCACAACACAAGATAGTGCACCAGAAAATGGCCGTTGTTGACTGTCTGGACCGAGTGCGGGTTCAGTATTCGTACAACAAGAGTTGACGATGATCAAGGATGGATGGTGGATGATGGATGGTGATGGAAGGGATGCCGCATCGAGGCTGATGAAAAGGGGCCGCCACAAGGCTGACAAACAATAGCCACTTTCAGCAAACCACGTGACCGTATCACTAGTATCTGTCTTTAAGCAGAAAACTTACAAACCACCAAGTAGGAAAATGAATGAAAGGGCAATTTTCTGCCTTCGTTGTATATCCAGCCGCCAAACTTTCTGCACCGGTAAGGCAAGAAGTATGAGATCTGTGCCTATATTTGCGACTGCATTGCCAATGAAAAATGTTCAGTATTCATCCAGAATCCATAGATCGGATTGCAATAAAATAATTACGGCCTGTACACCAAGCTATCACTATTGCCGTAACAATGTTGGCCGCTATTCTGAACTTCCCTACCGGAAAGATTCGACGGTAGAAGGAAAGTATCGATAATTTGATTGACGCGATTGTAAAGCCATATACGATTTTGTATGCGAAGAGGCCCTATCGTAAAGGTATTATATGATTAGTGACTTCTAGGTGTCATCTACCTGGTTACCTTGAGATATGTTGGTCCATTAGCAAGCGGAATGGTCGCTGAGTGCTTTCCAGATCTAAGATGCATCATTTTCATGGAAAGGATGAAACATCCCAAAGCTCCGATCAAACCAACTACGGCCATCCAGTCATCAAATTGTTACCTAGAAGATCGTATTTTTCTGGAGATAAATCGACGTATGACAGCTATCACAGCGATGATCGCAAAAGGAATGGTCGCTTTAAGTTTCATCCCTTGCTGGTTGGCTTGGAGGTTTATCTCTGGGGAGCTACTGTGGCCATACCGAATATATTTACTCTTCGAAAGTAGACAAGCAAGTTCTGAGCTTTGCTCTCGGGTACTGTGTCGAACCCCCGAGGCAGACAAATTACGAGCAAAGTCAATTCGTCTTTGGGCACGTGCGTCGAGCAGGCTCTGAGATGAAGCATCTCTGTATCCCAGACCTTTTGGTGGAATTTGAGAACCTTTTTGCAATGGATGCTTTGAGCCCTTAGAAATCGGCCTATGATCTCTGGGTCCTTCTGACACCATATTTGCGTGCGTGCCCGCGTCCATATGCATATGCGTGTCAGTGCCATATGCACATGCAAATTCATGTCCGTGCCGTGTGCTCATGCATGTCAGCAACTACAGGTCCGTTCCATATGCACGGTAGGTAAGAGGCAGTGATCAACGGATAAAATCTAGCGCCGTTTGCCACATCTTTCGGGTTCGATGATAATCAGTGGGGGATAGCCGTGAGTGGACCGTCTTGCCACAACATAGTCTCCACATAATGTTGAACCCGAAGATTACATCCAAAGCATGCACAGCTGAACACATGACAGGTGCTGGGGCCTTTTAATCGATCCATGTAGGGAATGCTTGGGTGGGGATATCCTGTGGGCATCGTACGATTTGCCCCTCCCATTGAACGAGACTTGGTACTGAAATAAGCGATGCTTGGCTGGGATTGAGATAGATTAGGTGATGTGTATAAACGGGCATATGAATATGCGTAAAGGACTCACGGGCACAAGGAATATGTACATGAACACTCGTGCTAGGATCAAGTTTGACAATCAAGTCAATCGGTAGATGAAAGTCATTACCATTTCTGTGAACTGATGCGCCCAGTGGGCACCTCTACCGGGTTCCAGCTCCGCCCAGTGATCATTTATAACGCACTGCATGCATTCTTCTGACCCTGCAGACCCTCTGAGAGTTGATTTGCTCGCGACGGGAAGGGCTCTGCTTTGCTTGACAACTGCGTCTGGATGACCGTGATTCTGCACAGCAACTGCTGGAGCGCTGATTTATTGACGAGACTGTCTCATGTAAATAAGCAAGATCTCGTCTCGCGGTCTGACGAATCCTCTGCACTGAAACTCAGTATCAAACCCCTGACCCCATCATCTAACCGTAAACCACCTGTTCCTTTATGTCTTCAACACCCTATGATATTACTGCTTTGATCAGCAAGATCAATGCTACGAGAGAAGGCATCGGTCAGGATAATGGGGAGGCACGGCGGCAGTGTTTAGGTGCTGCTCGCTCGCTGTGCTTTGCGTTAGAAACGCCAGTTGAGTCAATCCTTAGACATGCCTGGGCTGAGGTTTGACCCTGTCCACCTGATTGAACATTCCCACCCTAAGATGACGATCTCACCTAGCAAGGGCATCATGCTGCAATACGCGTTGGCATCAGGATGGGCCTTTTTCAGAAATTGGGCGAGAGAGATGGAGATGCACATAGCAGCTCTGAACTTGCGAGGATGACCGGCGCAGAGCCAGAGCTCACTGGTGGGTCGTAGCGACCCTCAAGATCTTGAAGTGTCTGCAACATTACCAACATTAGTACTACCTCAAGAACGGTTGATGAAGCATCTAGCCGCAATGGGGAGCGTATATGAAACAGGTCCCAACGAATACGTCCCGACTCCATTTTCAAAGGCTCTCAGGGAACCAATCTACCGAGATGCGTATTACGCCACGTTCGTCTCATTCAAAATTTTGGCAAGCTTCTCAGTCCAGGTGCTAAAGAGTATACCAGGATGGACCTCAGTAGTCCCAGCTTCTTTGCGCTTCCGGACCTCGTCTCCAAAAATCAATACAAGAATCCCAATGACCATAATGATACTGCATTTCACCTTGGTCATAATACTGAGGATCATTTCTTTGAATACTTGAATAAACACCCCGAGCGTTTAGCGCAAGTCGCAAATCATATGGCTGGCTATCGTACGGGACGGCCAAGTTGGATGGATCTCAGTTTTTACCCTGTCAAGGAGAATCTTGTCAAGCATGCTAAAACAGAACCTGACGCTGTTTTTCTAGTGGATATAGGTGGTGGAAAAGGCCATGACTTACAAGAACTATGTAGAAAGCACCCTCGACTGCCTGGAAAATTGATACTTCAAGAACTCAAAGGCGTAATCGAAGAAGCGAAAGTGAGTCGATGTGAAAGCAGTCTACCTTATTTTCAATTTGATGCTCTGAATTTAGTGAGAATCATTCCTGGACTCAAGCTAGCTACAATTGCGAGAGGTTTTGTCATTCCTTTGGACACCAAGATTAACTTCGTCTTCAACTTAGGTATCGGGTCTCGACGAGAAAATCGTACCAATGGAATATGACTTCTTTACCAATCAGCCTGTCAAAGGTTTGTGCTCAAGTTCACATTATGAGAGTCACTCATGAACACTAGCAGGGGCGCGAGCCTATTACATGCATTCTTGTCTGCACGACTGGCCAGATTCCAAAGCTCTCGATATACTTACAAGCCTCAAGCCGGCCTTGACAAAAGGATACAGCAAGCTTCTCATAAACGAGAATGTGATACCGGATGAAGGAGCTCACTGGCTGGGTACGGCTTTGGATATGGTGATGATGGTCAACTTTTCGGCAAAAGAACGCACGGAGCAGAATTGGCGTACGCTTCTGGACCTAGCCGGCTTTACTGTCCTTCATATCTGGACGTACGAACCAGGCACTGAGAGCTTGATCGAGGCTGAAGTGGCTTGATCTTCCCATCGCAACGTCATCATCGCCCTGGAAGACCCTGGAAGGGACTTGAGCATCGCGATGGGAAGAGGAGCTGGAATGGCGACGATCGGAGATGCGCGATCTTTAGCTTATAGATAGCCAACGATTGGCGAATTGAGGGAATTGACCATGATGTCTTGAATTGAATGAAAGCAGACAGATCCCAATCGAAGCATACTAGCGAGCCTCACCCTCTCACCTGAGGAGCCGCCTAATGCCCATATGCCTCCATCACAACAGGTCCTATCAAAAATCGCATTTACAATGAGGAAGTCAGAGTGCTCCGTCCATTGCCGCGCCTGATGCGCGTATGCCCTGTAACACGCCAGAAACGACCGCGTTTGCAATGGAACATCTCAGAGAGGAGCCAGCCCTTCCTGTAAGAGCCCACGCCCAAGCAGCGTGTACCGACATCGCAACAGGCCCAACAACACCGCATTTGCAATGGAGACCCTGGTCTGAGCAAGAGCTCCATCTATTTAAGGCCGCGCCTAATGCGCATATGCCCTCCTCATAAAATTTGCAATCCCGCATGCTTTCATCCTAAGCCAAAGCGTAATCGTATCTTGCATCCCATTGGGCGTAGCTCTAATCCTAAAATTAATCATTGTTACCGTAGGGTAGAAACTCACAAATTGGCTTCATCATATCGATATGCATTTCGCGCTCCACGAATCGAGGTTCACGCTTCCTACAAAAAGGCCGTGTTATGAGCGAAAATCACTTGTCAAGTAGCGCTGTACATTCTGAAAATGCTACCTTTGATCGTGTTCAGCCAGCAGTCTTGTTCTAGTGTTTATTCAAGATCGCGCGCCGCAGATCAGTGCGCCCCATCGAAATGACCAAAGTCGCAATTGTCCAAGACTACAAAACCCCTCAGCGCGGTTCGACATCAACGCTCACAAACGATGAGAAGATCCAGCAGGAGGCGGTCAAGAACAATGTCCGACGGCCGAAAGGCTACACTGTCTCCTACCATGCGAATCCCGAGATGGAGGACATGCACTTTGGTCAACGACATCCCATGAAGCCATGGCGCCTGACCCTTACCAACAAGATCGTCCTCTCATACGGTATGCACCAAGCCATGGACGTGTACAAGCCCCGCGCCGCGACGGCGGAAGAGCTTTCCGACTTCCACAAGGAAGACTACATCGACTTCCTTCAATCCGTCACCCCTGCCCACGCCGTCGAGCTCTCCGAAAGCGACTCCTGCTTATATGGCACCGGTGACGACTGCCCCATCTTTGATGGACTGTGGGACTATTGCTCGCTATACAGCGGCGCATCCCTCAATGCTGCCCGCATGCTCACCAGCAGGCAGTCAGACATCGCCATCAACTGGTCGGGCGGCTTGCACCACGCCAAGAAGACCGAGGCCTCGGGTTTCTGCTACATCAATGATATTGTGCTTGCCATCCTTCAGCTCCTCCTGCATCACCCGCGCGTGCTGTACATCGACATCGATGTCCACCATGGCGATGGCGTGGAGCAAGCCTTCTGGTCAACCGATCGCGTCATGACCGTGTCCTTCCACAAATACTCCCCAGCCGATTTCTTCCCCGGCACCGGCGCGCTCGTTGATACGGGGCCGTTAAACAACAGCAGCCCGGGCGCGCATCATGCCCTGAACGTACCCCTCAATGACGGCATCAACGACGAGCAATACCGTCAGCTTTTCAAGGATGTCATTGGGCCGTGCAATGACATCTACCGCCCCACCGCGATCGTCATCCAATGCGGCGCTGACTCCCTTGGGGGCGATCGGCTCGGCTGTTTCAACCTGAATGTCGAAGCTCATGGATCTTGCGTTGAGTTCGTCAAGCGGCTAGGCGTCCCGTTGCTGGTCCTCGGTGGAGGCGGCTACACCCCCCGCAACGTCGCCAAGGCATGGGCCTACGAGACGAGTATCTGCATTGGAGCGGACAAGGATATTCATCCGAACTTGCCCGCCCACATGCCACTCATCGAGCATTTCAAGGGGGAAAAGACCTTGTTTCCGAAGCTGGAAGACAACAAGAAGTACGACAACAAGAATAGCAGTGTGTACCTGCAGAGCGTGGTGATGGGTATCCACGAGCAGCTGAGGTATCTGAAGAGTGCACCCAGTGTGCAAATGAGACACATCCCCGATGATCTGGCTGGGCTGCGGGAGAATCTGGAGAAGGAGTCGTGGCAAGAGAGGATGTCCGAGATGCGAGCAAAGAAGGAGAAAGTGTGAAGATATTCATCGACTTGAAGGATGATACAAAAGGACTGTGGACAGGACGCGGGCATCCAAACCAAGACTGTCTATGCGATTATCATGTGGGAAACGCTGTCCGCCCTAAGAGGTGTTCGAGCACTGTTTTGCTTCAGAGAGGCTCTACGGTACAATGTCCCTGTGATGATTCCTAGGGCTCAGCACCGAACTCAGCTACACAGCATTTCGGATCTGGTAATGGCTGATGTCATTCGGCTCATCCATGCAAAAAACGGTGTCACCACTGTTCTCAAACGTATGCCGACAGACAGCGCAACCCTACTCAGGAGGCCCCTCAAACACCGTCTCCGCAATCTTCGGCTGCCACTTCAGCTGATCCTTCCCGAAGATCTCGGCCGCCACGGGGAAGCCCTTGCTATCCTTCAACAAACTGGTGCGGACCACGATCTTGGGCCCCAGCACGGTCTGGTGGTGGTAGACGTGCGATGTGCAGTTGGGGCAGTAGTAGCAGTTCACTGGCTTGCCTGGTGGGGGTAAAAAGAAGAGACCTGTCAGAAGATGCCTTTGGGGGAAAAAATGGGGCTGAATAGGACTGATCGTTGGCTGGAGAAGGCAGAAAGCAAAATCTCCCGTTACAGCGGAGTATTAAAGGGGATAATGAGAGAAGGATGAGTGAGATCATGACAGGGAAATCTTACCGGAATCGCCACTGTAAGTGTACGTCTTGGTGGTGCCTTTGGTGATCTTGAGGTCGCTCTCATTCGACATCTGGTTCATGGTGTTTTCGCCGCCGGAGAGGAGTTTGCAGGCATTGCAGTGGCTGGCATGAGTCAACTTTGGCTGGTTCTGTTATCTGCACGGGCCGGTGGTGGCCAAAGTACAACGACGCACCAGAGAATGTGAGCTTCTCCGTCGAGCTTCGTCTCCCATTCGGTCTGACCGCAATGGCATTTGCCGTAGTAGGTCGTCATCTTGGCTGGGTTTGTGATGTATCAGGTCTGAATTTTGATTGAGATGCGCTGTAGATAGAGGAAAGATGGAACGCAACGCGGATGATCTATATATCAATCTCCTACAGACCTTCTGCCCTACAGAAACCCAACACCGAAGCCCCTCATCCTGACTGGTGATGGACTGTGCCCCACATACACTTACCATCTACGTCACAACCATCTGTCTACGTCACAACCATCTGGCAGTCCGAGGCCTGTCTCATTTTTCTCCGCAGCTCCGAAGATTTGCATGCGTATTGGCTCCATTCAAAAGGCCGGACCTGATTTCCGACTTGGATATTGCTTTTTAGCGCAACATTGGCTGGTTGGCCGACTGATGGACCTTGGGGATCTGCGAGCCCAGAATTCCAAATACTTCCTCTACACGCCGTGGGTAGACAGTCATGGCGCGTTTAGCGCATCTTCTAGACTCCGCACCATGTGAAGACAATTTGAAATCCGAGTCGACTGGTCATTCTGTAGTGTGAAGCGCAATCCGAACATTCGGTCCACGAGCAAGAACTCGAAAGCAGCGCGCAAAACAAAGCTTCTACCATTGTCTTACTCAGGACCTGTTTCCGATATCCGAGGGAAGAAGCAATCGTATCATGCGTTGTCTTGTTCACACTGCTGGAGCCAGAGCTCATCTTCCGAAGACGTGCATTCCCCAAGATGGCGCTTCGCCAGGATGCTGATGTAAGTTGAAGACCCATAGAACGTGAGCTTAGTCTTGCATTTGGAGCAAGAAAGACATATTTTGCCACTCAGATTCGAATTTCCCTCCCTGATAAGCCATTCCTCCACCAGGTCGGGGTGCCCAGCATCAGGGCATACGAGGCGGAGTGCACGATCGACGACCTCATCGCTTGACGCTCGCAGATGTGGGCAGAAAGCAAAATCGTTCTCCTTCGAGAAGTAGCCCTGGAGCGTACTTTTGTCGCGGGTTTGGCCCTCGTGCAGGTTGTGCTTCGACCATTCCTGTTCGAGGATCAAGCCTACCCTTCGGAAATCAAAGTCGGGATGCATCGAGTAATGCACTCGGCATCTTACCGTGGCCCCTGAGGCATTGGTACATTCGTAACGCACGGCGGCGCTGGATCGCGTATGTTGAGGGATTGGCTTAGCTCCCAACGCGTCGAGAGGACTGGAGCACTCCTTGAAATTTGGCAGATTGACGATTCTGGAGGCTCGATCGAACGGAAGAGTCTCGTGGCTGCAAAGTCGAACGGATGGAGAGCTTGTTGACGCAGCAGCTGGTGGGCTCTCATGGGGGTCCTGTGCCTTCCACTCCTCCGTGTCATTATCTGGTCCCGCTTTGATCGTGCTGGCAAGAGATGCAGTTTCCCAGGCATCGTTGTCGGTGAGTGTGACTGAGCTTGCCACGCTAGGCGAGGCGGACTTTATAGATGTTTGATCGCTTTCAACCTTGCTGGCTCTTGAGGTGTGTTGTTGGCAGCCATTCTGCTCGGTCTTCTCCCGGTCGCGGAAAATTCTTCGAAGCATTATGAACAATTCTGAAATATGTACGAGGTCGTTACGTATAGAGGTGCAACAAACTCAGAAGAAGGGGTTGGACGAAGCGGCAAGAGACCCGATATAATAAAAGCGGAGCAGATCAGATAGGATGCTTGTGATAGTTTACGGGGCTGACAGCTTGAGGTGGCTGTGTGATTAGTGGGAAGGCGAATTCAGCCTCGTTTCTCAAATGCTAGCTCGAAGCTCTTCACTGTGAATGCGAGAGACCTAGGACCCAGGACATGATGTCATCGCTCTGTTCGACCCTGGATCGTTGGGAAATTGTACCGTAACGATCGAGGTAGACTTAGTGCAAAGACGCTACTATCACACGCCGTTGCAGTCGAAGGTGAGGCATCCTCGTCTTCATTCAATGATGTGGAACAGAAATCGCTCGAGAAGGTTCGAAGTGTTCAGATCGAAATCGCAAAGATCAGACCATCATTTAAGGCTCCTCAAGGAAGCAGCTATCAAGTGACTACCGACCTACCTGCCCCGAACGAGCTCTCACAGGAGGATTCCGTGAGACGAAGGAAACGCTGTCTTGGTGCTCATCTAGGAGCAAGAAATGCTTTTCAAGAAAGCCTAGAGGGGAGTTGAGTCAACCATGAAGACAAAGTTCCGAAAGATAAATAGGCTCGTCCTCCGGGCAACAATTCGAGGATGAAAGCCTTGCCAAGACGCCACTCACTAGCGTCGAGCCAGACCACACATCAGTCTCATTCGTCTAGCGAGGGCACAATTCAACCACCGATACTGCATTCAACATTCTTTCCTTCTTCCTATACAAAACAACATCGACGTAACTCACCCACAAATACACCAACATCAAGATGGAAAACGAAAAGGGTGAACTGGTCGATCTGTGCGCCCATCTCCTTCCCCACCCCTCTCTTACCTCCTATCGTCCATGATACCATAGCCTTCACTCCACTAACCCCAACTTCCCTCCAATAGCTACGTCCCCCGCAAATGCTCTGCCACCGGTCGCATCATCAAAGCCAAGGACCACGCCTCCGTGCAGATATCGGTGGGCAAAGTGGACGAGAACGGGCGCTACACGGGCGAGAACCAGGTTTACGCCCTGTGCGGCTTCGTGCGAGCGATGGGGGAAGGGGACGATAGTCTGAATCGGCTGAGCCAGAGGGATGGGCTGATCAAGGGGGTGTGGAGCGGGAGTCGGCAGAGATAGATGGTCTGGAGGAGGACGGAGATGGGGGGAGATTCAACGGCTGATGGGGTAAGTGCACCTTCTTTTGGCAAGAGGATGTTGATATGCTGATTCAATTGGCAGCCGAGATCTGCTTCTTTGCACATAGGGGCTATCATAGATGATTGGGAGCATCAAACTCAATTGAAGTGGGACCACGTGACATTCAATCCCTCTGTTTCTCAATAACCTAAGCCCGTGCGATTGAATTCCCACTCTTTCGAATTATACATCAACACCGGCTTTCTCCCTCGAGTCGTCAAAGAGGATGCCGTCCAGGAACCCTTTGCACTCGATGCTTCATCTCTCTTCACCCCTATGGGACTTGAAACAGGCATCGCTAGCCGCAGATCAGATTTACCGCCTGAAAAAAGATGGAAACGATGAGGTCAATGTTTTCATTACAGATACGGGTGGGACACACGATGCAACCTGCTGCGAAAATCACATGAACGTGGTAGGTGTTTTGAAGGCGAACTATTATACAATGGCCATCCATGTTCACGCAGTATCCCTTCCCAAACCATTTTTATATCTTGCCAAAGCCCGATTCCTACTCTCCTTGTGATCCACGCACATTTGAGGATACGCCGTCACCCCTGTTGCACCTCTGTGATGAGGGTCATGGATTGCTTTGCCCTTCACACCTGCCAGCTCCGGCACCCACCGTCTTATATAATCCCCATCAGGATCGAATTTCTCACTCTGCAAAATCGGATTGAAGATCCTGAAATACGGCTGCGGATCCACGCCCGTACTCGCGCTGAAGCCCCACCCACCATTGTTACTCGCAAAATCCCCGTCGATCAAATTCTCCATGAAATACCGCTCCCCCATCCGCCAATCGATCATCAGATCCTTGGCCAAGAATGAGGCAACGCCCATCCGTGCGCGGTTGTGCATGTAGCCCATATGTCTGAGCTGCCTCATCGCGGCATCGATGAATGGATAGCCGGTCATGCCATTACACCACTTGTCGAACAGATCTTGATCATACTCCCACTCAATGTCAGTATACTCAGGTTTGAAGGGTTTGTTCATGCAGACGTAAGGCCAGTGGACGAGAACGTGCTTGTAAAAGTCGCGCCAGCCAAGCTCGGAAATCCAGCCTACGGTGCCTTCGTTACCGCCGTCAAGCTTCTTGGTGCTATTTGCATCTTGGGCTGCAGCGACGGCGGTACGCGCTGACAGGGTTCCAGAAGCCAGATGGGGAGAGATGACAGCTGTACTGTTGGCTGCGGGAAAGTTGCGAGTTTCTTTGTACTTCTTGATCCTCTCGGTAACGAATTTGTCGAGACGAGCTCGAGCTTCATGCTCGCCCGCCGGCCACATACTTGAGAAGCGTTTCCTTTCCTCTTCCGTAAGGCTTTTGTTCTTGGGGGCCTCCGGTACAGGGACATCGAAAAGCTTGTCGAAAGTGTTCCTCGCGCTTTCCGGATTGCTCATAGGTGGATCAATCAGGTTCAGATGATGCGGATGAGCTTTGAGATAGGCAAGCCAGGCCCTGAACCATGGTGAGTACACGGCATACTGTTTCCCAGCGCCCGTTGACAGTTCCCCTGGTGCCACAACACAAGTGTCGGCAACAACGTCTACCGCAATCCCTCGTCCTGCTGCCAGTCTGGTGAGACGAGCTTCCCGTCGAAGTTCGTCCACCTCATACTCAACATTGGCGAACAGATGAGAAGCGCCCCAGGACCCACACAGCTCCAGTATCCGCTCAGGGATGGTCCGTCTTTTGTCCACAGTCTCCATATAAAGAGGTATGTCGAATTCCGCCAAGTCTTCCTTGAGGATCTTCAAAGTCCGCAGTATGAAGTCTACTCTCACCGGACTCGTCATGTGGGCTTTGAAATCCCCAGGACTGACGATGTACAAACATATCAATGGCACATTCTTGCTTTTCGCCTGCTCGGATGCCAGGCGTAGCGCTTTGTTGTCCGCTATTCTCAGATCCCGTTTGAACCAATGTACCACGGCGTTCTTGACGGGTACGTGGTCTCTGATCTCCTTCGTTTCCTCCTGCGTCCTCTGCAGCGTCTCTATCGGTTTCTCAATTTCCTTTGAGACATACATGGCGCAACGCTCACTCGAAATTTGCGGAGGGTAGAATTGTCGATCCACTATCCCATACTCCTCTTCTTTCCGCGAGTGGTCAAATTGTAAGCTTTTGCTTTTGGCCCTCTTACTGCCAGTAGATGGCGAAGGCGATGCCTTGCGCTTCGTACCATTGGTTGCGCCATATATCGAAGCCATGGTGCACTAAGCAAAAAAGACAAATCAAGTATGATGGGTAGCAAGAACGTGTTCTCAACTGTGGTGGCAATGTCTTGCGATTCATTGAAAGATGCAAATCCTACACTAGCGCTTGGGAATGCAAGCTTCATGCATGGATGACGTCGGCATCTGGAGATCTTAGCGTCCAATGATAGAATAAGGTTCACGCTACCTTTCTAGCGCTCTATAAATTTAGCGGAAATCGATCCCGTTTCTTTGGTGGTGACACCCCCCATCGCTCCACGACCTTGTAACGAATGCCTAATAAAGCATAGCAGCCGGTATGCCGCGCGCTTCCAACGCGTTTGATGAGGTGAGGTTGATATGGCTGTCAGGGGCAACGGGTATCGGCGGATGCCGCTGGTGCAATACCTTTTTGTTGTATCAAAGACCTTTCGTTGACTCGTTTTTGACAATACAAGAATTTTCTTTGATATTTTTAAGGAGCAATGGATGAGAAGGCGAAAGATGAGAGCATTGAGAGGTAAAGGGGTTGAATCGAACAGGGAAGGAAATTTCGAATTAGGGATGTGGTCAAAAAACGAGATTTCAAGAAGAAAGTTTGGGGTTTTTTTGGACGTGAATGACGGTGTGAATATATCTATTTACACGTCGGTCTGTGAAGGCACGTCTCCTCCTCATGCAGTCTTTCTGTAACATGAATTGAAGGCAATTCTATCTGCCTAACCTGTAGGTCCTGTGAAATCCATCGCTAACTCGGTATGCAACCCTTTGTTTCCGTATTTACGCCGTTGCTATATGTGCTTCTACTCATGTTTTCGTGATCAACCCATTTGAGCTGTTCAGCTGAAAATGTGTGACTTCTTTGCTTTCCGGCAAGTTCCAGCATCACAACGCTTTGCAGCGGTCGTACCAGAAGAGCCTGTCGATGGGTTTTGCGTGGCTGCCCCACTGGCACTGGGCGAAGAACCGGCAGTGTTGGCAGCAGGACTAGCGACTGGCGTTGCGGTTCCTGGAAGCGTTGGCAAGGCGGGTGAGGCCCCCGCGCTCCCAGATGGTTGGGAAGCTTCCGGTGATGCTGGAGTATCTGAGGCCGAAGATGCTGCTGGAGAACCCGAAGCTGCGGGGACCTCAGCTGCTGATGTAGGTCCCATAAGGGGACTGGTCATCTGTAAGGAAGATGGCATCGCTGATGGCTCCTCCGAGTTTCCGGCGGTGGGGTTTAGAGTTAGAGTGCTCGTCGCGGTCTGCGCTGCGGACTGGAAGATCGTGGAGGTGCTTGATGTCACTGTTGTCGTTGCGGGGGGCTGAGCTGCTGAATCCTGCGCTCCAGAATTGGCAGCCGCAGGGACGGCAGCGGCGGTATTGGCAGCAGTAGGGTTCGCGGCCGCAGAGCTGGCAGGTGGCGGGCTGGCAGGCATGTTCGCTGATGCAGTTGGACACCCTCCCGGCGCTTGCTGTTCTGTGACAGTCACTGTTACCGGCGCCTGGGTGTGCACTTGAGCCGCAAGTTCCGATATCACCTGTGATCCAAGGACCGAAAGAACGATGGATTCAGCAGACGCGAGACCCGATGGCGCATTTGCAGGCATAGAGGACGCTGGGGCTGCTTGAGTTGCTTCGGCGGCAGCTTGATTTGGTTGTTGAACCGCGGCAGCGACGGGAGCAACGGCTGATGCTGCTCCTGAAGCAGGCTGAGATGCCGCGGCTGCATTGTTCTGAGGAGCAGAAGATGCGGCTACTTGGCTCGAAGCTGGGGCGGCAGCGGAGGGATTGGCCAAAGAAGATACCAAAGATGGTATTGCCATGCTATTCAGGTTTTGTGCTTGCGCTGCTCGAGCCCCTAGACCCCTCTCCTTTGAAGCACTTTTCACGTCAACGTCCATGCAGGTCGTGTAGATCTCGGCCTTGCCTTTTGGAATGGCGGGATCGACATTTGGCTCTGTTGGCCAGTCCCACACCCAGTATAGAGTGTAAGGTTTGCCGGCTGGAGCGTCATCGGGGATCTTTATGTCCGTTTGACACCATAGGTCAGTGCCCATTGTTTGGTCCGGAGAATGAGGATATTGCGATTGCCGGGCTTGGGAAATGGCGCCAGAGTTGACCTGATAGCAGCGACCATCATCATAATTCTGTGTCGCCAGAAGTTTGCCTCGCTTATCACCTCCTGTGCCTGCGGCATCCCATTGCTTGTAAACATCAAGGAAGTTTTCTGTCGGTTTGGGCTGGGTGGTACCGTAAACGTAGACTGTTCCACGATTTGGCGGCTTGCCTTTCTGATTCTGCGGAAGGGTGACGTGTCCGTTCTCTTCATAGCGGAGAGCGATCATGTTTCCAGGTTGTACGGATAAGCGAGGGAAGCCATTGCTCTGATACTGCTCCTGCTGACTTTTCCTACACATTGCATCGGTCGCACTGATACCATCAGTATCAAAGTCGCGTGCCTCGAGCGGGTCGCTAGGGGGCAGGATGTGAACGAGGGATGTATCCGTAAAGCCGGGCGCCGTTCGAGGCGTGAAGTTTCGCGCATAGCCTGGAGTGCCTGTGAACTGGCCGCTCGAGTCGATGATGTTCATTTGCTCTATCCACGAGTGCGCTGAAGTTAAAGGGCAATACGTCGCGAGTGCCACCAGGGCAGCTGCGAGAGTGGCGTACATGGCGGGGAACTGGTGAGTTGGATCAGGTAAAGTGGAATGAGTGTTTGTGTACGACCTGCGTCTGAGTTGGGATGTGATGAACAAGCTGTCTGTGGACCGAGAATGTATGACAGGAAAATGGACAAGGAATGGCCAGGTAAAAGTGCATTAAACAAGTGTCGAGAAAGGAAGACAATGCACGCGCAGCGTGCTGATTGTCGAACAAAGAATGAAATGTGCTCTTCGAGAAGAATGGATTGTAGGAAGAAAGGAAACAATTTGGCAAAGGAAAATGCAGTGTCACAAACAATGGCCTGTAACGAAGGGAGACCAGTGGCGATGACTGCCACCATCAACGGTTGATGAAGTGAATTATCACGGGTCCTGATTCCGAGTGTAGTACAGGAACATAACCCAGCTTTATTACGGAATAGCCGTATTACTTCGTAAAAAGACATCGCAGGAGCAGCAATGTCCAATAAAGTGAGAACAAAAAGAAAGCACCAAACACGTTTGAGAAGCGATAGACTATTCCTGGCTTGAGAGAAGATTCGTAGAGCGCGAAGCACAAATGATATGTACAAATTGCTCAAAACCAGAAAGACCAGCTGAGTTTCAGAAATTTGAAACGACATCTCTATTTGTGCTGGAGGCATTAAAGCATGAGGCCAGGACGTGAGATTGATGAGTGGCCTTGAGGCCTTGAGTGAGGACTGGGGGTGGCCAAACTTAGCTGGCCATGTTTCAAATTTGCCAAGACAAATGCCCGACCAATCGAAAGCTTCAGCTGACTTGGAGTTCGGGCACTGCGGGTACTCCCTTCTCGCTCCTCACGAGAACTTGCAAAACGTGCATGAAACAATGATAAAGCACGTTGACAGCGTTCACTGGTGGTCGCGCGGAAACTCGAAGCGCAACATCAACTGCCTCAACGTGCATAACTGAAGTGCGTCTCACCTGACTGACCAGACTCAGCAACGAGTACGAAGTAGAGCTATTCTGGGAAACTCAGGGGCAAGATAGCCAAGAAATGACTTCAACCACAGACCAAAGAGAGTTCAAGCCCGCATTGCTCGTCGTGGACATGCAAGAGGATTTCTGCCCACCTGTAGGCGCTTTGCCCGGAGTTTGCTCGTGAGCGTGAACAATAAGAGCTCATGCTGTTACAGAATGGCAGTCTTGCAGTCGCAGGTGGACGAGATATCGCCGTACCTATCAATGAGCTGCTCTCTCTGCCCTTCGTTTTGAAGGTCGCCACAAGGGATTGGCATCCCAAGCATCATATCTCCTTCGCGTCATCGCATCTTCCTCCCAACAAAAAGGCCTTTGAGTCCTCTGCGTCAATTCAAAATCCATCGACTCCAGGGGAACAGCGTAGCATTCCCATCTGGCCTTCGCATTGTGTTGAGAACACGCCGGGCGCAGAGATCATTCCAGAGATAGACGTGTCCAAGATCGAAATCATAGTGGATAAGGGGAGAGACGCACGTCTAGAGATGTTCTCGGGCTTCGCGGATGTCTTTGGTGGTAAGACGTCCGCAGCAGCAAGCCATGATCTTGCCGAGCTTCTGAACAGCAGCTCCGTCACTCATGTCTTCACGGTTGGTCTTGCTGGAGATCACTGTGTCAAATGCACAGCTCTAGATGCCAAAAAAGAGGGTTTTGAGACTGTTGTCGTAGCCGAGGCTGTCAAAAGCGTTGACCCTGGTTCTTCAGGGTGGGGTGAAGAGTTGGAAAACGCAGGTGTGAGGATAGTCCAGCTTCACGGTCCAGAAGTCGCCAGAGTTAAGAGTCTCGGTTGAATACCAATGGTCCAAGTTCCATGAATTCAAGATGATTCCAATCCTCCCAAATACCGTAAGCGATTATGAACAGTGAATTTCATAGGCCGCCAACTAGCGCGTTTCTGCAAGATTAGGTTGGAAGATCTGTTGCCGCCCTGTCGTCATCAATGCAGCTAGCTGCTGACTTCTGGCAACGCGCTCCTGCTCGCTCTGTTTTCTTTCTTGCGTCGCCTTGCAGATTGGAGCATCTGAATCGCAATTGAAGCACACGAATAGAAACCCCTAGACACTTCGCGAACATGGTCTCATCCAAAGGAAAGCCTACTGACCCGAAGCTGCGCGAAGAAGCAAAAGAAGGTTTGTTGTACCTCCCCTTTGTTTCCGCGGACGCAGCTGAAGGTCGCGACGCAGATGTGAAGCAGATGCCTAACAAGGACGGCGGTGGAAAGGGCCAGATGGCAGCATGGAAGGTGCGCGACTCACTCTGAGCTATGCACACCCTTCCTTTGCGCTTGATTCACGCGACTCAATTCGATTTCTTCCCGTCTTCATAGATGCTTACAAGATGGTCTACAATCTAGGCTGGAAAGATTTCCCAAGAGTACGAGAAGCGTGGTGGCGGTTACGAAAATGAACCTGGTTCTGCCAACGAGCCTACAAAAGGCGCACCTAAACCCAAGTCCGACGACAAGAAGCAGAAGGAAGTGAAGGAGGATGGCGGCGAGGAGGAGAAGGAGGACAAGCCAAAGGCGAACTCCGGCAAGAAGGCTACCGCGAAGAAAGCCGACAGCAAGCCGAAAGCTCCTAAGAAGGAGAAGAAACCGCCGGCTGAAGGAACGCGCAAGAGTTCGCGCGTCAGTAACAAGCGGAGCGCAGACACTCAAGAGGAGCAGCCAGCGGCGAAGAAAGCCAAGAACGGCAAAAAGTAGACGAAGGAGGCTGCTTCTAGTGTCCTGGCTGATTTCTTACTTTGGTCTCATGGAGAGAGTTCAGTGGATTGTATGAGGAATTGGATATCTGCCGCGTGCGTTTCAGGGGTACTATCTAGATAGTTTGAATCATGAGATTCCTATGAGGGCCCATCTTCGGCGTATATGCACCTTCATTGAAAAGTAGTCAAACAATAGATGCCATTCGCATGAGCTTATCAGCCTCCGAAATCGGGGTTGGAGCATATGTCTCGTATGGCCTGATAATGTTGGAAAACTGGCATCGCATATCGCCGTTATTTCGCCTCCAAGGCTAGACGGTAGACGAGAGGCTAAACCGTTTGGCGTCTTTTGATTTGCTGCCTATCTCGACCGCACAGCTAGCAGCGAACCAAATTCTGTCGACGACAAATTTCTATAATCCCTGAACAGCTTCAATTGTGCCGATCGTTGCTACCCAGAAGGGCGCCGTCACAGAGCCAATTGCGTGCTAGCATGTAAGATTGGCCAGTCGCCCGCTCTCCGACATCCCTTCCTTTGTCTACCTCTACATCTCGAACGCTGCGCAATCTCTCAACTTTCGGCCTCTCAACTTTCGGCTTGCTCCAGGCACCTGTACTGGACTTGATCGGCTCAGGGACGATGAAGCACCCTTCATGCGTACGTCGATCTCACAATGAAAACCAATCCACGATGAGATCAGGCCTGGATTGAAGGCTTACCTTTCCTATAGGCTCCCCGCTCCAGGTAGCAAAGCTGTCCAACGAGCATCCCTTTCTCTTTCCCAATTCCCCCTCTCAACACCGTGACAATGCTTGGAGCTTCTCTACTACCCGCTCGCCTTCGTCACGAGCACAAACACACGGGGCCTACCCTGAACCCTAGTTACCTGAACAAGCAAATCACCAACGTGCTGCAATGGTTTTCTCGCAGTGCCTTCACACATCCTATACATACAATCGTGTCTGTCGCATTACTGGCTAGCACCTGCTACGTTGGCGTATTGGAAGGTAGCTTGCTTGACCACACAAGCCTGTCCAACAACATCAGAAGTACAGACTTGGCCTCTTTGGCCTCAGCCGGCCGAAAGCTGCAATTGGGCGACGAAACATCCTGGAGATGGAAGATTGATCCTGCCTTTGGAAAGGATCGAGTTGAGGTCTATTTCGTGCTCATGAACTGGAAATTTCTCGACTAAATCATCTATTAGGATGCTCAACAGCTGGTCCTCCTGACTCTCGTCTTTCCGGATTCACTCTCAAACACTTCTCCTCGGAACGCGCCCTTGCCGAAGGAGGTCTTTACGCACAAAAACGAATCCGTGCAGCTCCTGCCTTCTACAGGCAATCCGTTGCACTCGATCTCGAAAGATACTTCCCTAGCCTTTGCTGTACCATACGAGACTGCCTCAACCTGCCTGGACGAGGTGCAAGAGATACCAGTGCGTTCATCTGCAGAGGCCGCCGTCATTAGCGAAGGGCAAAACATCGCAGACTCCAGAAGATGGATCATGAATGCTGCCAAAACGGATGGTGGCTCTTCTGGGTCGTCTTTGGCCAAAGCCACCCGCAGCGCGTGGACCGGTTTTGTAGACCTACTCAAGGTACCTGTCAGAAGGTTCCGTACATCCATCTGGAAAGCTAACATTCGCACAGAACGCGGAAACCTTGGACATTGTCATCATGATCCTTGGGTACCTGGCCATGCATCTGACGTTTGTATCCTTGTTCATGTCGATGAAACACATGGGCTCAAATTTCTGGTTGGCGACTTCTGTCCTAATATCTTCGGTCTTCGCATTTCTTTTTGGCTTGATTGTGACCACGAAGCTTGGAGTGCCCACTAACCTGGTGCTGCTATCCGAGGGGTTGCCGTTCCTCGTGGTCACAATTGGGTTTGAAAAGCCCATTATCCTCACAAAAGCTGTTTTGGCAGCATCCTCAGGGCACAAACGTCTGGGATCCAAGGTCGAAGCGGACATGATGAATGGTCCAAGCACATCGAAAACCATTCAATCGTCCCTTCACAATGCTGTCCGAGATAAAGGGTTCGAAATCATGAGAGACTATGCGATTGAGATAACCGTTTTGGTTTTAGGCGCCTTCTCCGGAGTTCAGGGTGGATTGACGCAGTTCTGCTTCCTTGCAGCTTGGATCCTCTTTTTTGACGCCATCTTGCTCTTCACATTCTACACTGCTATACTCAGCGTCAAATTAGAGATCAATCGGATCAAACGCCACGTTGCCACCAGTAGAGCACTCCAGGAAGAAGGGATCAGCAGACGTGTTGCTGAGAATGTAGCCACGAACGAGGAGCTGTCAAGGTCTAGAAGTGATGACCAGGCCTTCGAAAACAACGCCGCAGGTCGACGATCTATCCTGTTTGGCAAAAAGGCCCGGGATAGCAGCATTCCGAAATTCAAGGTCTTAATGGTCACGGGCTTCCTTTTGATCAACACGGTGAACCTTTGCACCATACCTTTTCGCTCCAGTAAGAGGGCTGCAGCCCCTGCAGTCATGACAGGCTTCTCCAATGTACTCAGTCCTCCATCTTTGGACCCATTCAAAGTTGCCCAAAACGGCCTGGAATTTCTCTACCATCAGGCATTTGAAAAGGATCGATCTATCATGGTCACAGTACTTCCGCCTATCAAGTATGACATGAATCTTTCCGAGCAGGCACCAGGCGGCAACGAGGACAATTTTCTTGATGGCGACTATACGGATCATCTTCTTGATTATGTTGTTGGCGGCCGCGTAGTTGAAGGCGTCCTCAAGAGTCTAGAAGACCCCATTGTGAGCAAATGGATCATTCTTGCCCTGACGATCAGTGTCGTACTCAACGGATATCTCTTCAATGCCGCACGGTGGACTATCAAGGAGCCAAGAGCGGATGCGCAAGCTGCTACAGGCTACCAAAATCGAGCTCAAGCCCCAGTCCCGGACAAAGGCCCCAGGTCTCAAGGTCCGGAGCCTGTGAGCAATGAAAGATCGACGGTCGTGAACGAAAACGTGCCAGTCAACACTCAACCTGGTAAAGAGCCGAGAACGCCTACTGAGCGCGAGCAAATGGTGAAGGATCGGCAAGCAGCCTACTTGACGGACAGCGAGCTCACGGAGTTAACAGTCCGTGGCAAAATCCCAGGATACGCCCTTGAGAAAACATTGGACAATGCACGTGTAATGACGAAATTGGAGTCTTTGACACGGGCCGTCAAGATTAGGAGAGCACTCGTCTCGAGGACGCCTGATACCTCTGAATACACAAGCCGATTAGAGAAATCTGATATACCCTACGAAAACTACAACTACGAGAATGTGCACGGCGCATGCTGTGAGAACGTGATAGGGTACATGCCGATACCGCTTGGAGTGGCTGGACCAATGATCATTGATGGCCAATCTTACTACCTTCCGATGGCGACGACAGAGGGTGTACTTGTCGCTAGTACAAATAGGGGGTGTAAGGCGATCAATTCTGCCGGTGGAGCGACGACGGTGTTGACGGGGGATGGCATGACCCGTGGTCCCTGTTGTGGCTTCGAAACTCTGGCTCGCGCCGGAGCGGCAAAGGTTTGGCTCGATTCAGAGGATGGCCAAAAGACGATGAGACGAGCGTTCAATTCGACGAGCCGGTTCGCTCGACTACAAACCATGAAGACTGCGCTGGCCGGCACTTACTTGTACATTCGGTTCAAGACCACCACCGGCGATGCGATGGGAATGAACATGATCTCCAAAGGGGTCGAATGCGCCTTGAATGTGATGATGAATGAAAGCGGCTTCGAGGACATGTCAATCATCTCGCTTTCGGGCAACTACTGTATCGATAAGAAACCGTCGGCGATCAATTGGATCGACGGGAGGGGGAAGAGCGTCGTCGCTGAGGCCATCATACCCGGGGAGGTTGTCCGCAGCGTGCTGAAGAGCGACGTCAACGCGCTGGTGGAATTGAACACAAGTAAGAACTTCATTGGCAGCGCGATGGCAGGCAGCATTGGAGGAAACAATGCTCACGCGGCTAACATTGTCACTGCCATGTTCATCGCTACCGGTCAGGATCCAGCGCAGAATGTCGAGAGCAGTAATTGCATTACGATCATGCGAAAGTAAGTCTTCATCCTTGCCCTCACAGCTCAGCTGTGGCATTGCGACTGACTGTGTTAGTCTCAATGGAAATCTCCAGATCTCAGTCTCGATGCCGTGCATCGAAGTGGGCACTATAGGAGGTGGCACTGTCCTCGAACCGCAGGGGGCCTGCCTCGATCTGCTGGGTGTGCGTGGAGCCCATAGCATTACCCCTGGAACTCACGCACGGCAACTGGCACGAATAGTTGCTGCTGCTGTGCTTGCGGGGGAGCTTAGTCTCTGCAGTGCTTTGGCTGCCGGACATCTTGTCAAAGCTCACATGGCGCACAATCGCAGTGCGGTTCCAACCCGATCAAGCACTCCAGTGGCGGCTGCTGTGAGTAGTGCTCCTAGCAAAGGCCAGATGGCTGAGGGATTGAGCATGACCAGCGTGAGGTGAAGGGGGACATGAGCATCGCTAGATTGTGGACTGGTCTCATCACACCAATGGTCCCAGGACCATGCCAGCCCGCTCGAAGTGCTCTGTGTTCTCATCTGAGGTACCGTTGAGTGTAGCTCAAGGGACGGAAGGATTTCTACCGAAAGCATCATCAGCGCACATGCATACCCTGGAGAGGGCAATCGTGGAAACGAGCGATGCATTAGACAGATAGCTGTTGACATTAGAACAAGACTTCTTTATCCGTGTTGAGAAAGTATGGTTGAGTCGGCTTTGCAACTAAGAGTCTAAGAGCGAAGACACCGATTAAAGGCTGAAAAGGGGTTGGTGATTTGATTGGGTACCCAGACGAGCCAATCAGGAGCGTGGAAGGCGGCAACGGTTTTTCTCCAGCGGAGCTGTACCACATCTGAGCAACCAGTGCATCTAGCGACGAAAAGGGGAATCATGACTGCTGCCTCATATCCTTCTCTCCACTGTTCTTCGCAAAGCCTCAAGCTCAGAAGCATTTCTTTCGGATCATATGGTATCGACCTTCACTCCAAGGACTCATGCGCATCCACGTGAGACCAAAAGGCGGCGCGTAACGGGTAAATCGTCTTTGTTTCCAACCTCTGACAGCCGAACGATCACTCTCACCGTCGTCATTTCTGGACCTTTGCCTTTGCCTTTGCCACGTTCATCAGCCTTGCCCCCATATTCATTCTCGACTCCTCCGAATTATGAATGGGCATACCGCCGGCCCACCTCAACTCTCACCTAACGGCAGTGAGTGGTCGGGCTTCTCTCACTACAACAGTTCTGCTCCGCCGCCGCGATCGCCCGGCTTCGGACATCATCACAACCGAAGCAATCTCATAACTCCTCCGATATCAGGCTCTTCAAATGGGACTCAAGTTCGCATGTCGAATGGCATGAGCGGCCCTCGTCCTGATGGGCCGCGCCCTGGTGGACCCTCACCCCCTAATTCCATTGGGGCGCGCTCAAGCTATGGAACAACCATGTCTTCCTCGGATGTAAGAAGGAGGCAGACCATGCCGGCCGAAGAGAGGTTATCGCAACACTACGCCATCTTGAAAAGATTCTTGGGCCAATCGCTGCGAGACGAGAAAGGCAACATGAAGCCGAATAAAGCCCGAGATAAGCTTCTACGTCTATCTGGCGTGCAGTTCCAAGAGCTCAGCACTGATGTCTACGATGAGCTCTTGAGAAGACAAAGCGCCCAGGGCCAACAGATGAATGGACCCGGCCAGGTGCCGCAGTATCTCCTCCCACGGGACAATTTCCATCCGAAACGCAACCAAGCCCGACAAAAGCTGGCAACGCTGCCGCCCCCAAGATTCAGAGATCTAGCCACCGACGTCTTCTATGAACTAGAGAGGAGGTATCCCAATTTTGCCGGTCGCGACATCCCAAGGAATGGGAGCCCAGCTCTTGGGCCCCCAAGCCGAGTCGGCACCCCGAATGGCATGAGAGGCTCGGGATACGGTCCTAGAAATCACTCTTTGTCGGGCCAAGGGCCGGGAGCGATGGGGGGACCGGCTGGGCCGGAAGACCCCTACGGACGACCAACAGCCAAACAGTTCCAGAGTAATACAATCATACCAAACAAGAGTACCATGGTCGAGGATGACGACGATGATGGCCTCAGTGACGTTTATGCCAGCAGGAGAGATACAACTTTGACCACCCGGAGCGCTGGCCTTTCTGAAAAGGACCGCAAGGCCATTGCGGATTTTGAAGCGCAAGTGAATGAGCTGCAAACTAGGATCAAGGGTTTGGAAGAGAAGATCCAGCAGAAAGACACTGCCATAGGGGATCTCAATGAACAGCAATCGGTAAGTGCCAGTCCTTTTACACCCAACTACCCAAATACTGACTTGCGCTTTCAAGAATGCGGCGAGCGAGCGCGATAGGTTCTCGGACCTCCACTCCGATCTTGAGACAAGGCTCCGGAGTGTCAACGAGCTCAACACGAACATGCAGTCCGAGATCGATCGAATGCGAAGCGAGCAGGCTGCAAGTGAAAGAGAACTTAGGAGCCAAATAGATGCCATGACAAGTCAAGCCCAGGGAGGCACTGAGTGGAAATCCCGCTATGAAGCTTTGGACCAGTCACATCAAGAAACACGAGCAGAACTCTCGCGGCAGGAAGAGGTGACATCCCAGGTTAGGCTGGAAGCCCAAGGTCTCCTTACAGAGACGAAAGCTTTATCCGAGCGTGGCATGGATTCCATCAAGCGGGAAGAACACCTGGTCAACCGAGTACATCAATTGGAGAGCGAGGTTCAAGAGTGGAAGGGTAGATATAGCCGGGCAAAAGCGCAAGCCAGGAGCACCCATACTTCCTCCAAGATCATATCCGCGCATCCTGTCGATGCTGTATCGATGGCCACTAACGCTGCTTTTACGGCACAAGATGGGGTCATCAAAGATGCACATGTCACGCGGTTCCAGATGGCTGTTGACGAGCTCCTTGATTCGGCGCGAACTTCAGAGCCACAATCTGTGCTCTCACACGTCAAGAGCGTCATCGTTGCCGTCCGAAATATCACCCTGGACCTAGATGTGGATCGTACACAGGCAAGAGCAGAGGGGGACAATGAACGACGGCAGAAGATCAAGGGCAAGATCTCTGCAACGGCCAACAATCTCATCACAGCAGCTCGGAATTTTGCTGGCGCACGAGGCTTGTCTCCCGTGTCTCTTCTAGACGCAGCAGCATCGCACCTATCGAGCTCGATTGTTGAAGCGATACGAATCGTGAAGATGCGACCGTCTCCGGTGGACAAGCTGGACGATGACGGGAACAGTGACACTGTCGAATCTCCTGCAGACTACTATGGCCTCAGTAATGGCCGATTTAGCGGCGACTCCATGTATAGCATCGAAAGCAAACCGCAGCTCAGCTCGCGCACCTTCTCCGGAGACGGACATCAGACGGCTCCGAATGGCGTTTCGAATGGCGCATCGCCGAAACAGGGGCCCAAAAGTCATCCCAGCAACATGGAGGGAGATGTGGCAGAGCTCAAGGTGAGTTTGACCGGCATGTGTTCCTTGATGGAGTGAATGTGCATGCTGAATCCTCTCCTAGAACTTCCTTGATTCTCGAACAGACACGCTGCGCGCAACCCTTCAATCGTTGATATCGTCAATACGGACATCAGCGCCTCCGCATGATGTTCTTGACTCCTTGGCCTCGATGACATCCACTGCGAGCCAGATCATCCATCAAACCGCCCGATCTGTGCCGGAAGGTTCGAAAGCCATGGACATTGCCGACACGCTTGCTCAATTGGTGGCAAGAATGGAGGACCAGGGGCGAGAAGGAGAGCAAGTAAATAGCGAAAGTGTGTGGAAAGAATACGTCAAGGAGCTCCCGCCTATAGGGTTCGAGATGGCTCGGGAGGTCAAAGAATTGGCATCATGGGTAGACGGAGAGGTGAATGGGGGGGAGTTCAGCTAAAGATGGGGAAATGCTTCGGCGATGGCCGAATTGTCAGGAGCATGGGGTGAGGGTTTGTTTCACGATGTTACCGCATCAGGATGAGGTTGACATTGGAATATGACAGGCTGTACAAGTTGGATTGGATAGTTGCATTGGGAAGGGCGCGTTTGGGCAGGCCATGTGGCAGATCTAATGAGCAGCATCGCTATAGCAATTCCCCGATAGGACCTGATGGGTCGATCTTGCATACGTAGAATTAGATGACTAGGTCAATCTGATAGTCCTTGAGCTCTTGAAACCAAAGACGTCTATCACAAAGCGGATAGGAGGCAGATGTCGGGCATCTCCGACGTCCTGAAGAGAGATAGCTAGCGGGGGCTTCTGACAGCTTTCCAAATGTCATTTACGAGACTGGAGCTGTGGTAGACAGCCGCATGCTTCGAGATGACCCGGGTAGAGTATCGCATTGAAGCTATACAGGAACATGCAACAGAATCTGCCCACAAAAGCCCAAACCCCTGCCAGCAGCTACCACCACTCGGCTGAGCCACTCGCCACAGTTGAAAGGCCGAGCTTCAGCCTGTTCAGACTTCTGAGGCGAAATCTGACGAATCACAGTACGGCTTGTCTTATCGCCAGGGTCCCTCTAGCGACCTACACTAGCCCGCCCCATCCATCATCAATCCGTGACAATATGCAATATCTCTCGCTTGTACCGCTGCTCCCGTCACTACCGAAGCACCAATGCACGATGCTAAGCAAAGCTTCCCCCCACCTGAAGCGTTACCATTCAATGCCACTTGCCTTTCCTGGCCCGAGATCTGGCTCGCCCCTTTGCCGCCAAAACGTGCTATATGTCCGGCCACACCTTTCTCGTGCTGCTTGAATGGCTGATGCTGACCCTAGACCGGACAAGTGTCAGCGACAATGCTGGATCGGTCTAAGATTTGAGACTCTCCCTCCAACCAAAGTGTCAGATGCCTTGCAGTCGGTAGAGCGGGAGACCCACTCACCACCACGTTACCCGGGCTGGACTTTTGGGATCCGCGGCAAATCGTCCTAAAGCAGGCACACGACCTTTTTTCCCCGTCTCCCGCGATCGTTCGGCATGCCTGGTGTCAGTGGAAGCTTGAGACTGTAAGTACCTACCGTAGGCGTGGAGAAGCAATCCTACGGCGGCGAAAAGGCAGCTTATCTAGCACTTATCTCTCTTGGCCTTGCAAATCATATTAAGGAAAGCGCCAATCTGGACATTGTGGTCTCCAAGATCTTTCTTTTGCATAAAAATCGTAAGACCCGTCGGCGACCTCCACTCGTCGCTGCTTTCCTATATTCCCTCTTCTCCACTACCTCGCTTCCTGTCGAGGGTAAATATATAATTTCCTCTTGCCCCCCCAGTCCTCTCCGTTTTCCTCCCTGTCTCTGCTTCTTCAAACCTCCGCTCGCGCTTTACCCCTCCTTCAGAAACAATTTCCCCCCCACATCTGAGCTGAACAGCTCCGCGACCCAGCAGTCCACCACTCTGGTGAACTGCATCCACCTGCGATAATGGGTTCCGTGAAGAACGAGTACTATGCGTCGTCACACTCCCCCACCGGCACCGATATAGAAAAGGGCGGCCCCCCCACATACACCGACGAGGCCCCCGCTGTTTCAGGCGAGGTCTTCGTCCAGGGCGACACGCCCTATGCAAAGATTCAGCGCTTTGTTTCACGCTTCGGCGTCGAGCCGAGAGGGATCGAGCGTGTGCCCGAGAATGAGCGGACAGACTCAAACCTGATGAAAGTCGGGACCATGGTACGATTCCCACCCTCAAAACCTGACTTCTACTTCGTGTGCGAATTGCGGCACTGACGAATATGGCATTCACAGTGGCTATCCGCCAACATGGTGGTCTCCTCCTTCGCCATCGGCGCCCTTGCCATTCCTGTTTTCCAGCTCGGTTTCGTCGATTCGCTCCTCACCATCTTCTTCATCAATCTACTCGCCATCACCCCCGTCGCCTTCTTCAGCACCTTTGGCCCCCGCTTCGGTCTTCGGCAGATGGTGCTGTCGCGATATTTCTTCGGTTTCTATGGCGTGAAGGTGATTGCAGTCTTCAATTGCTTGGCTTGCGTGGGCTGGTCGTCCGTCAACGTGATCGTGGGCGCGCAGTTGATCAACGCGGTCAACACTGACGTGCCAGGATATGCGGGCATCATCATCATCGCGGCAGCGACCTTCTTGATCACCTTGTTCGGCTACAAGGTGGTCCACACCTACGAGTTCTGGTCCTGGATCCCCTGCTTCATCATCTTCCTCATCGTCCTCGGCGAATTCGCCCATTCGGGCAAGTTCTCCAATCTGACCATGCACACCGGTTCCGCCGAAGCAGGCTCCATCCTCAGCTTCGCCGCGTCCGTGTTCGGGTTCGGGACCGGCTGGACCAGCTACGCGGCCGACTACACCGTCTATCAACCCGTCACCGTATCGCGCGTCAAGACCTTCGCCTGGACCTACGCCGGCCTGATCTTCCCGCTCTGCTTCACGGAGATGCTCGGCCTGGCCATCGCGACGGCGACCTTGGATCCCGTCGACACCTCCTACGCGGACGGATACTCGCAGTCGGGCATCGGGGGGCTGCTGGCGGCGGTGCTGTTCCCGCCGCTCGGCCGCTTCGGCCAGTTTTGCCTCATCATCCTCGCGCTCAGCATCGTGGCCAACAACTGCCCCAACATCTACTCCCTCACCTTCTCGCTGCAGGTGTTGGCCCGCTGGACCCAGGCGGTGCCGCGCTTCATCTGGACCTTCGTCGGCACGCTCGTCTATTGCGCGATTGCCATCCCGGGGTACAGCCACTTCGAGAGCGTGTTGGAGAATTTCATGTTGTTGATCGTGAGTTCTTACCCCCCTATTCCCCCCCTTGAACATTCTCCCCAACATTTTGAAGAACGGAATGGCTTACAAAGTGTTATTTCTCCAGGGCTACTGGCTCGCCATCTACGAAGGCATCGCCCTGCCCGAGCACTTCATCTTCAAGAAGCGCCAGTACGACATCTCCATCTACAACTCGCGCGAGCTCCTCCCGCCCGGCGGCGCCGCCGTGTTGGCGTTTTGCTTCGGCGTCTTCGGCGCCGTCATGGGCATGGCGCAGGTCTGGTTCATCGGGCCCATCGGCAAGAAAATCGGCCTCCCCGGGTACGGCGGGGATATTGGCTTCGAGCTCGCGTTCGCGTTTGCGTTTGTCAGTTATTGCGGCTTGCGGTATTTTGAGAAGAAGCAGTTTGGGCGGTGAGGTACGTTTGAGCAAGCTCGACCCCTTTTTCGGGGGTCGACAGCTGCCGCGCCGTTTTCACGCCATTGTGTAGGAAGAAGGGGGCATGTGTCGATTGGATTAGCGGGGTTTTGTATGTGTGTGATGTATATGAGGAGACTACTGCTTTTTACTACATTAAGCCGAGAGATATCCCAAATGAAAGGTTTCGAGGTGTCTGAAAGTGGAGGTCTTAATAGACTTCTTACCCATGCGATGTTTGCGATCTACAATGGGAGGTGAGAGGTATGGAGCAGCATCCATGCTCCCCCCCCCCCGCCCCCCGAATAGCTGCAGACGCCGGATCGCCTCGCTTCACCAAAATCCTTGCCAGATATGCTTTGAATAGGACGTAGTCGGAACGCGATTGGATACAGTCATCACAGTCAAACTTTCCCACATTTGGAGATTCTCAAGCGCCGGGTCGCCACGTTTTGACCATGTACATTATGTGTACATTATGTGTGCTCATGCAAGCCACATTCCACTATAATAGATACATATGACATCTGACACATGGTCCTGCTGGCCAATGCGTGAAGGGAGAAAGGTGGGGTATCACGTAAACACCAGCCATGCCATCCCATCACCTCCCATGCTGCCCCCCGGAAAACGCCTTGAGATATATGTACCCAAGCTTGGATGTTCAAGAATGATCAAGGGGTCAAAGCTCCCAGAATTCCATATCGGCGGAATGTTTCGACGTCTCGGCGATGTGTTCGCTCACATCTGCGATGGTGGTGGTGGTGGTAGCGGTGCGTCTGCCATCTTCATCATCATCGTCATCATCGTTGCCATCATCCACAGCAGCGAGTGCATCATCATCAACACCCTCTTCTAGCTTAACCTTCTCATCCCTCTCCGTCTCCTTCTTTCCCTTGGTCCGGCCAACCCCCAACTCCGCCCTCCGCATCCCATAATACCGTTCCAGGCACCCTCTCCGCTGCGCCTGCGTCCACCCTTCAACCACGAGCGCGAACCCCGTGATGTCCCCCTCGAACCCGAACACCTTGGCCATCTCGCCGAGCTGGCGCCGCCGCACGGGGGAAGGGGGGCGGTAGCGCCAGGGGATGGAGTGGATGGCTTTTCTTGTTTTTGTGCTCTCGGCGTCGGGACCGTCGTCCTCGCTGCGGCTGCTGCTGCTTTGTTTCGTGGTGTTGGGGTCGAGATCATCGTCGTCGCTGACGTTTTCGTCTTTGATCTCCCCCTCAGAATGACGCGCAGGCTTGGTGAGTGCCGGGTCTTGTTGCGATTGTTGCGTCTCCCGCGCGAAGACGTGCCGATCGCCTCCCCGGCCGAACTCGGTGCTATCCTGGGCCTCCTGCGCGCGTCGCGATAATTTGGCTTCGATGGTGGAGGAGCCGATGACTTCGCTGTTGGTGTGGGAGTACTCGACCCCCGCCGAGGCGAGGATGGCTTGGATGGGATCGCTCTTCTTGGCTGCGTTGGATTTGGTTTTGTTGTCGCTGGATTTTTTGCGTTTGTTGGATTTGGTAGCGTGGCCGGCGGCGGATTCGGCTTCGTTAATGATGGAGGCGGCCAGTTGCGACATCGCTGCGTTCTCTTCGCCTTCTCTCCCCTGAGAGGAGCTTGATGGGCGATCGGCCTCCTCGGCGGAGGCGAATGGGTCGTCAGCGCCGGCGCCAGCGGCGTGGGAGCTTGAGGCCTGAGAATCATCGCCGAGATCGATGCCTGCGATGAGGACGCCGGCTTTGGATTCGGCGACGTTGGTCTTGTTGACGATGTCGCGCAGCACGACTTTCTCTTCCTGGAAAGTGAAGAGGTTGGCCAGTCCGAAGATCTCGCCCTTTTGATCCTTGTTCTCTTGGATGCCTTTGAAGTAGCGTCGTTCATGGCTGGCGGTGTAGCCGATGTTGGCTTGCTGCTGCTTGTAGATCTGGCGGGCATAGACAATTTCTTCGATGGTGCCCGCGGAGACGAGTCTGAAGACTTCGACGTCGCGGACCTGACCGATGCGATAGGCGCGGTCTTGGGCTTGCAGATCGTACGAAGGGTTCCAATTTGGGTCTACGACAACGACTTTGTTGGCGGAGGTGATGTTGAGGCCGACGCCACCGGCTTTGGTGCTGATGAGGAAGACGAATTGATCTGGGTCGCTGTTGAAGTCGTCGACAGTCTTGGCCCGGTCTTCGTATTTCATGGCGCCGTCAAGGTAGCTGACGTTGTACGTGGTATGTTGGAAGAGGAGTTGCAACATTTTGAGGAGCCTGACGGAATGGGAGAAGACGAGGACCTTGTCACCGTTGCTTTGCCAGAAGGCCAACAGCTTGCGAAGAATCTTCCATTTGCCGCAGAATTCCGGGTTGGCGTAATTCATGATGCTGTCTCGTGAAGCATAGAGCCGGCGCCAATCATGTGGCACGGCGACTTGAAGAATGTCGAGGTCTTTCGACTGCTTCTCATTCAGATCCGTGGATTGCGGGATCAATGTGGCCAAATGGTTGGACACTTTCTGGAGATATGCTATCGAGGGGAAGACATATGTCTGCCATTTCCCTCCGCCAGGCAGGAATTGCTGACAGCACCATCCAGCTTTTTTGCCAGATCCACACTCACAATCAGTTGCCGATTCTTTGATGTAGCGTATCACATCGCTATCAATCATATTCTGATAAGCGTCGGCTTGAGTTTCAGTGAGCGGGCAAAAGACCACACGATCGACTTTCTTCGGAAGCTGGTGAGCGATCAAAGTCTTCATCCTCCTCAGAAAGAACCGGGGGAGTAGGTTTTGCACCAAAGCCTTTGCAGTCTTGCGTGCTTTCGCCAGCTGATATACGGTCGCGTCATGCGACTGTCCATACTTCAGAGGTATGCTGATACTCTGTTGCCAGGTCGAGATGGGGCCGAACTTGCCGGGATTGGTCCAGTTGAGGAGCGTCCACAGCTCGTCGTAGGAGTTCTGAATGGCGGTACCGGTGAGGCCGATGCGGCAAAGGGCGTTGATCTCATTCATGGCCTGGGTGATTTCCGACCGGCGACCCTTGATTTGATGGCACTCGTCGGCAATGACACAGTCCCACTCGACCATGTTGATGGCATCCTTGTTAATGCGATACGTGGTATAAGTGGTGATCATGATCTCGAGCCTTCCTCTCGCGGCCGCGTCCAATGTCTCTGATTTGAGTGCGCCATGATATGCACCGATATGCCACCAACCCCATCGATTAAACTCGTTCTTCCAATTCTCTATCAACGTGCCCGGACACACCACCAGGATCCTCGGATACCAGTCGGCACCTAACCGCCTCATCTTTCGCATACGCTTCGCATCTCGTTCGTCACCTGTCTTGCCAAAAGCTGCCGTCAAGAAGGCGATGACCTGCACTGTTTTCCCCAGACCCATATCATCGCCCAGGATGCCTCCTGTCTGGTAGACGAAGAGACAATGGAGGAACTCGGTACCCTCCACCTGATAGTCACGCAACCACTGAGCGATCGGGGCAGGTATCAGACCGAGCGATTTCGGCATCTGCTTGTCTTTATACGGGGCTGATGTCTCGACCCGGGGGAAATCCGGCCTCTCAGCCAGTTCCTCCAAACGCTCGTCATCCGAGAAGAGGACATCGTCGTAACTTGGTGGCAGCCTCAGACCGGCCTCCTTCAGCTTCTCCGTTCTCTTGTCAAATTTGACTCGACGGTTCTGTAAGAAATCCGGCAATGTATATTCCATCAGATGGTCGTCCTCGTCCGATTCATCGCCCCACTGTCTCTGCTTCGGTCTGCCCCTGGATTTGCCATTCTTCGCGGAGGTCCTGGGCTTTTGCCCTATGCCAGATTCTTGTTCCACCGCCTTAGCCTTGCGAGTGCTTGCGGCGGCCTTCTTGCGCTTGCCGGACTTGCGGTTCTTGAACTTGTTGTAGGCGTCCTCGCTGCCTTCGCTGGATGAGTAGCGCATAGCCTCTCGTGATTTGCGAAGGACGTTGGCGTCTGGAGATGGAAAGCCATTCTGTGCTCCCTCCTCACTCGAGCTTTGGGTTGTGTTGTCCTCCTCTGCAACATCTGGGACGATGTGTCAGTAAGAGGGGCAAGTGTGCGAATGCATGGGGTTATCTCACCGTCAATCAATTTTCTGCGGCTTAGCTGCTTGCTCTGAATAGGTCCACGATCCAGGTCATCATCGTCGGTCTCGGTGGACTCATCTAAGGCATCGCCCATTGCGCTGGTATGAAGAGAGGAGCCTGTTCGCAGAATGCAATGCTGGATGACGCGGGGCGAAATTGGCACTTCCCGCAATTCGCGCGTCGCTGCCGAACAAACAATTGATTATGACGAGGCTCGCACACTGACTTGTTTTCCGCGCATCATTCGCTATCACCCTCGGAAACACAGTAGATCGAAAATCCATTCCTGGCCTGACCAAGCCTCCACCATGCCCCTCGACACCTCCCTCTACCCGCTCACCCACCTCCGTCCCGACGGCCGACGCTGGAACGAGCTCCGCCGCCTGCACGCCCAAATCTCCACCAACACCGCCGCGGATGGGTCATCCTATCTCGAGATGGGCAACACCAAAGTCCTCTGCATCATCAGCGGGCCCTTCGAGTCCCGCGGCGGCGGCGGCGGCGGCGGCCGTCAACAACAGCGCGAAGGCCCCCAGCGCGAGAACGCGGCGATCGCGGTGGAGATCAATCAGGCCGGCTTCGCAGGGGTGGAGCGGAAGCGCAAGGGCAGAGGGGATCGGCGGGTGACGGCGATGCAGAACATGGTGGCCAGCGCGCTGGGCACGGCCGTGTTTGGGCATCTGTACCCGCACAGCACGATCAGTGTGACGTTGCATGTGCTGAGCCTGGATGGCGGGCTGTTGGCCGCGTGTCTGAATGCGGCGACGCTGGCGCTGATCGATGCCGGGGTGCCGATGAAGGATTATGTGAGTGCGTGCACGTGCGGATTGAGTCCGTTGGCGCCGTCGGCGTTGCGGGGCACGGGTGATACGCAGGATCCGTTGCTGGATCTGAATACGATGGAGGAGCAGGAGTTGCCCTATCTGACGGTGGCTACTTTGGGGGCAGACGGGGACAAAGTTGTGGTCTTGTCCATGGAGAGGAGGGTGACGGTGGAGAAAATGGAGAGCATGCTGGCGACGGGTATTGATGGGTGCACGCGCGTGAGGGATCTGTTGGATCAAGCCATGAGAGAAAGGGGGGCAAGAGTGATTGCTGATGGAGGCGGTGCTTGAGAAGGAAGCACCCAAGGGCAGGGCGGAGTGTTCAGTTGCAACGGTGGCATTGATGCATAGCGATGATACCCATGAAAGCCTGAACAAGCAATGGACAGAGGAGAGATGTACTTTTCTCGGATGATCAGGCAATCTTTTGCGTCAGGTCCGATGTGCGTGTGCTCGCAGACCTGAGGAATCTAGAGCAATGCGTGCCGCCAGATTGTCACCACCTTGTCACCACCTTGTCACCACCTTATCACCACCTTCATAGGACGCTCGACTGCTCCGAATGGCTTGCTTTGGCTTGCCTAGGCTTGCCTAGGCTTGGCCGGCATCAACAATGGTGGGTGGCTTGCTGTACTTGATCGCGCCCGTGCCACTACCGCAGGCCTCAATCGCTTTCACAACGGCCAGTGAGGAATCGTCAGCAACTTCGCCAAAGACGACGTGCTTCCCGTCCAGCCATCCAGTGACGACTGTGGTGATGAAGAATTGGGAGCCATTCCTGGGCACACGCATCAGTGTCTGCAAAGCTGGAAGTCCTGTCTGTTTGCGCCATCTTACGTGTTTGGGCCAGCGTTGGCCATTGACAAGAGGCCAGGGCGGACATGTTTCCTGGAGAAGTTCTCATCCGCAAACTTCTCGCCGTAGATCGACTTGCCGCCGGTGCCCTGTTGGAGCATGATCGGTCAGCAGGTTCTGCTCAAGCACGGCAGGTCGCCCCCCGGGGACGGATCGAGGACTTACATTACCGCGGGTGAAGTCGCCTCCCTGAAGCATGAAGTCTGGGATGACACGGTGGAACTTGGAGCCCTTGTATCCGAACCCTTTTTCGCCAGTGCAGAGGGCACGGAAGTTCTCGGCCGTCTTAGGGACAGCATCGTCGTACAAGGTGAAGTTGATGCGACCGGATTGAGCTGGTGATGAACACGGTAATCAGTAGGGGTCCGTGTCCAGACAACTTCTGATGTGGTGCAAGGGGGAAATGACGAGGAAACTCACCCTGGATTGTCGTGGTGGGCTTGCCAGATTGGTTCATGACAGGACCCTCCCAGGTGAGATCGAAGTAAGTCTTGATAGCCATAGCTGCTGGAGATATAGAGAATGGTCTAGTTGATGGGGGTGATGGTCGGGAAAGAAGGGAATTGGTGAGAAGGCGGGGTGTTGGTCGAGAGAAAAGGGTTCTGGTGGGGTAGGGGCAAGTGAGGGGCATTTCGGTTCCCTGTCTTTTTTGCTCGTTTTCTACTTTTCTCTGACGGTGGATGATGCAGTGGCCAGTGTGGCGAAGTGGGTTGCGCGCTTGAAGCCCCGTATTCCGTAATACTGCCAATTAGTGACTTGTGACGTGTCTCGCTTTGAATCTCCCGCCAACAGCTTTTTCTGCTATCAAGACCTGGAACTCGGGCACATGCAGATGGCACGACTTCAAGAGTCTAGAAGAACAGGAATCCAGGAATGACCACAAGGGCAAGGTCAAAAGAGACGTGATCTGATGAAATGGACTGGATCGGTCAGAGGCTCCAAGGGGATTCGAGCGTCTCCAGCGTTGGCAATGCAAGGCAATTCGCATTGATGATGCACATGAAAAATGAAGGTCGATTTGCTCAGGGGGCTAGATTACTCATGATGCTCGCTCGATGTTGATTGGCCAGATGCGGACAAAATTTGAATGAGCGCCATTTTGATGGGGTGGAGCAGACTGTGGATTGTGCTGTTGTACTCTTGTCCTTTTGGGCTCATCAGGGTCAATGCAGGATGTCTCATCGAACCGTCATGTAGCTCATCAGTAGGAATTAGACACTATTTACATAAAGCCCCATCATGCGAAGTACGAGAAATTAATAGTCGCATCTGCTCCTATTGCCCCAGAGAGCCCAATCAATCACCAGTGTGATGTGGACGGTTGGGAGCCATGGGTTTTGGGACGCCCGAATTTTCATCTACTCGGGTCATCCTCTCCCTTGTCAGCTTCCTCGACCGTCTGGCTGCTGTCCAGCCCTTTGATTTCCTCAAACCCTCGTGGCCCATGAACTCCACTGGCCGGGCTTCGTACGGTGGGAGTATTCGTTTGACTTCCATAATGTACGACCTGTGGCGGCATCTGCCCGGCTTGAGCTCCAAGTAGCCGATGTGGATAAGGGTCGAGATCTTTGCTACTCGTCGAAAATGAGCTGACCACTGCTGGGTTCTTCTCGGTAGCGTTGGCTCCATTCTGCGACGGACTGGCTTGCGAAGCATCAGTCTTTAAAGGTGATGTCGCTTGCTCTTCCGGCGGACCTTCTGGCGAATCCTCGTCGCTGTCCTCCGGCGGAGGCTCAGTTCCTAGGGAACCTAGACCGCCTTCGATATCCCTCAAGAGACGAACGTATTCCTCCGGCACCAAACCTGCATCGCGCGTTTTGGGGTCTTCGGCCACCAGCCACCCTTGTCCATGCCGATAGGAGACCCATATCACCTGCCCTTCTGTCAGGGGCAACTCATTCTCGTTCTCCCGTGCAAAGTCGAACAGAGCAACCGCCTTCCCATGCATCTCTTCATCCGGCGAGGCGATGGTGAATTGATAGTCACGCGAATATCTGGAGAAATCTTGTTCAGGCACACCCAAGCTCTCCTCTTCCGAATCGTCCGTGTTATCCTGAAGACGAGAGCGGCTCGGGAGGCCTGTCGCAAAGTGAGAATCTCGTTGCCCGTATCTGTCTGGGGCGAGCGTTGACTGCCTTCCTTCGGATGGATAGGCGATGAAGTCCCCCCCCGAACCGTTGGCGCTCTCGTCCTCGTCTCCAAGGTAATACGTATGGGAGCCATCTTCGTCCACACCTGCAAGAAAACTCCGTGGACCGTCCCCGGGTAATGACTTGGCGCTACGCGGACCCATCTCAGGGAATGCTAACTTATGCTTCTTGTGTCTCGCACTCTTGACCACGGGACTGTGGAGATCTTCATCTTCACTGTAGGGCGGACCATCCCCATAAGCCACCGACGGCAATTGCTGAGTTGAGAAGAATCCATCGCCGCCCCAAGGTCCTGCAGAGTCCCACCCCCTGTTCGCGGGATCCGACAGTCGCCGAGGCCTTTCACTGGCTGGTGTTGAGCTTCCGGACGCTGGCTCCGAGCTCGCGGGTGGGGGCCCATAGTGGCACGGATGTGATACTGGATATGCAAAGTCTCGGACCAAGGCGTACGGTAGGCTTGAGTGGAAGGCAGGGAAGGCATGAGACATCGGTCTCGAGCCCTTTTCGGAAAGCTTAGAGGTGGTGGAATAGGTTGACATGCGATTCTTGGCATAAGATGGTGGTCGCTGGAGGGGCGTTCTTTTCGCCGTCTGGCCGGTGCTGATTGGCGGGAGAGGAGGCTCATCTGGTGGTGATCTTGGCGAATGAGCGGGCGATGGTGATGAGGATGGTGAGGAGGAGCTTGCTGATGAGGCTTTGGTCGTCATACTGAATTTCTCCGCGATTCTACCTGCCACCGGATTTGATGCTTTCAGTCCGCTGATTGTGGCCGTCGCAGACCTCTCCTCCTCTTGTCCAGCGGCTTTGTTCTACCGTCGGAATCTATGAAGCTGTGGATTAGTGAAGCACACGGGGTATTGAGTGACTGCGGAAGCAGGACACCCTGCTGCCGTCAAAGTGAGGGCTCAACCCTCGAAATGGAGAATAGACACAGGCCGGCTGTGAAGATGGCAAAGTTGAATTATTGAGGAGCTAGCTACTCCGAAATGTAGCTTAGGACGGGATGGAAGAGGCTGAAAGCAAG
Organism: Ramalina intermedia; assembly: GCA_003073195.1. NCBI lineage: Eukaryota > Fungi > Ascomycota > Lecanoromycetes > Lecanorales > Ramalinaceae > Ramalina > Ramalina intermedia. The sequence continues at coordinate 119,978 of PEKF01000028.1, read as the reverse complement.
TTGACAGGTCGGCAGAGTGGTGGGTCAATGGTGGGTCAGGTGTGCCGCAAGCGCTTCGAGTCTGAGGTTCGCAGCGTCGAGAAGAAGAAGGGCGAGGACTTGGAGCGACGCAGTGTTTCACAATGGTGTGGCGCAGACAGTCGAAGGCAATCCGGTAGTATCTGTGAATGCGCAAAACGTGGTATTGTTACAGGTGAACAACGTTCATTCGAAGTCGGTCGAATTTGGGTGGTCGACCGAGGACTGGTGAGATTTTTGGGGAAGGCAGTCGAACAAGACAAGAGTGGAGTTATTTTTAGGTCGGTGCTGCGATATGTTCTTCGGGAAGGGTCTGGCTGGGTGAAGTCGCCTGAAGAAGTGACGTTGAACGCATAGTTCTGCACCATAGCAAATAGATCTGATTAGGTTGAGGGAAGTGAGTTTGCTCGTGCTCAAAAGTCAATACTCAAGAAGGATCATCACGGAATCCTGCAGGCCGAGTCAAATAACCTGATCATCCTCGAGTCGCTCTCTTTTTCCACCCACCTGCTGCCACCTGCTGCCACCACCCACCGCTTGGCCCGTTGAGGAGGGAGGATCCACACTCCGTTTATTCACTAGAGTGTTTCAGATTTCACCACGCTAGAACGGTTTCGAGAGAAGCGTTAACGGGCAGCTACGGAGTTACATGTAAAACTACGTACCCACCACGCCATTAGCATTATCACGACACTAAAGATACATCGACCACCACTAGACACCAAAAAATCATCCGGGGTAGTATCATGATGTATCAGCTTCGAGAGGGTTAGTCCGTAAGTCACCGTGAGTATTGTTTGCCATAGCTCTCTTATTGCGGTGACTACCACATGATGAATTCAACATATTATTGGAGCTGTCTTACCTTGTATCATGGGGAGATCTTCTTATACGCAAAAAACTTCTGATTCGAGAGAGTACCCGTTCCATTACTCGCCTCTGGGTGGAATCGATTCTGGAGCTCATACTGAGAACCTTTCCTTGCAGCATTCGACTTCGCACTATAGCTCTTCTATCCCGCAAGCTCCCAGTCGTCATGGCCGTAGATCCGCGTCGAGCTCATCTTGCCGATCCACGAAGAACTGCACTAGCAACGCCAACTCCGCCTCCACCACCAGCGACACAACCTCCTCCACCCACACCGCCCACCAATGGAGTCGTGAATGGTTCAATTTCTTCACAAAAGGATGACTCGCCTGACTACCGGCTTCGATTCTGCACTGTCTGTGCTAGTAATCAAAATCGATCAATGGAAGGTCACCTGCGTCTTGCGGCAGCTTCTTACCCCTGCATCTCCTTTGGTACTGGATCGCTCGTTCGACTCCCTGGTCCGTCCCTAACACAGCCCAACGTTTATCAATTTAATACTACCTCGTACCAAAGCATGTACGATGAGCTCAGTGCCAAGGACCCGAAGCTATACCAACAAAATGGTCTACTCACGATGCTCGAGCGCAATTTAGGGGTCAAATGGGGCCCGGAGAGATGGCAGGACTGGTCGATCGGGGCTCCACGACTAGACAACGTTGCCAAGGGAGATCAAGGGGCACAAGGTTCGGAAGCAGGACTGGTGGATGTGGTAATCACTTGTGAAGAACGGTGCTGGGATACGCTAGTAGACAACTTGATAGACCGTGGGGGAGGCTTGAATCGACCAGTACATGTCTTCAATGTGGACATCAAAGACAACCACGAGGAAGCCCTTGTTGGAGGCAAGGCGATCTTGGATTTGGCAAACAGCTTGAATGACGCGGCAAAGCAGGAAAGAAGTCTCAACGGTCAGCCACGCGGCGATTTTGATGAGAAGGTCCCTAGTATCCTGGCCGAATGGCAGGAACGATGGCCGCAACTACCGGCTTTGTGGTCGCTATGCTGGTTCTGAGTCTCATCTTCATACAGTAATTGGCGTTGGTCGGAAGAAGATACCAGCGACGTCGAATCCCACGATTTGCTCACCATCATGATCATAAAAGCAATCCATCTATCAGTCAGTCCTCCATCTGAGTCTATTTTCTGGTGCCTAGGATTCATTTCGATTTCCATCGGACTCTTCCAACCCACGCCGCCCACGACTGCACATCTTCCCGCTGCAACAATCTTTCCATACTCCACCATTCTTTGGCCAGTTCTTCATTACTGGCGATCCTATGTACGAAGCTATGGCACGCTCTGCAGAGCCATGCCACGCTATTGAGCTGCCACTCCTCATGCCAGCCTCTTTTGAGGACTTTGGCATGGACTTGGCGAGGGATCAGATGATGGTATGTCAAGGGCACCCAGTCACGATCGCAGACCTCGCACTGAGTGGCTTTCTTCAAAGGATCGTGAGGCGGCGGTGCGGCTGTGCAGCTCTCTACGTACCCCTCGACGATTGGAGCCAGGAATTTGGGAATCTCCTCAGCGTCTGAGATGAGATGATAGACCACCAACGAGTCGCAGATAGAAGCAGGCATCGCTTGCTCACAAAAATGGAGAATTTGTGCTGCATCCCCATCATTATATTTGGCTGCTAACGCTTCGTCATTCTTGATGGTGGCGTAGCTCAAGCGCTGCAATTCGTCTGGGAAGGAGGAGAAAAGTTCGGTAGCAATGTACTACTTTGACATGCTCAGCGAAAATGAATAGCTGATGACAAGGCATTCATCATACGTCAATGAAATCAGCAAGGTCTGAAGCATCCACACTAAGACCTGATGCGGCTTGAGATTCTTCCCTCGTTTGGGAAGTCTTCTTCCTCGATTTTCTTTTGGATCTGCTTTGAGATTCCTCATCTAGAAGGGCAGATCTGTGGACGATGGGACCGGTTATGCATTCACGGAGAATGTTGTAATTGGCCTCTGCTTGCTCACTCGGCATCATTGTCGACGGTGCGATTGGCATTGATTGACAAGTATGCAGCTTTAGTAGACCCAACCCGAAAACTCTAAAGCATGTGTCTGCATGCCTTTATCTGCTTTATCGATTTTGCGTATCTCATCGATACAGTAATGCCGATCGAATGGGTGGCAATCTCCAATATCAATGCACAACGAACCAAGACCAAATCACTTGCTTCTACCGCTATCGTCACCGCCGCTACCGCCATACTTGTAGAACATTCCCAGCTTCCCCGCACCTTATGAAGCGATTGTAGAAGTCGGGCCGTTGGCCGCATCTCTGGGCAAGTCTCTTAGCCTTTGGTGACCTAACTAGCTTAGCCTAACCCGACTACCGAAAAAGATCGACGGCGCGAATTTTCTTTAGCTCCTCAGGCGGCTCAATTCCCAAGTCGGAGAGCTGTCGACCAAGCTTTCCAATTGCCCTTCTGTGAGGCGCTCATCCTGCTGTACACAAGGCAATGCCGTCAGGGACACAGCCAAATGTGAGCGTGTGGCCTTGATTGCCCCATCTCATCCCAATCCCCGTGACAATGATGTCCCACCTGCGATCCCGGGAGGGGGAGCTCAAAAGCCAGGGCGCTATAGAAGCTGCTCAGGATGCCAATAGCAAACTCACAGCTCAAGATGCTGAGAATGTGATGGCCAACGAATCCAAGAAAGCTGGCATTCCAGCTCTACAATTCGATCCTGATGCTACGCCCGAAGAGAAAGCTGCTCAGGCTCGTTCCGTGAGTATTTCGTGACCGCTGCGAGCGGACGCAAGTTCTAACGGCGTGGTCACAGCATGTTCCGGAAGGCTTTCACCACGAGAAAAAGTCAAAAGCCGTGGGCATTGCTACCGATCTTGTGGGTTCATTCTTATACCCTGACTGGAGGCTATCCATTGACCTTATGGGCAGGATGACGGCACGCCAGATCAGTACGACCTGCCTCCTCCAAGCAAAGATGGTGCTGTTCCCACCACGGTAGAGGAGGACCCCTCCCTCCCGAACGGTCACATGAACCGTGACGATGCAGCTCGATATGCCAAGACCGGCTGGGCTCCACGATTCGGGCAAGGAGACCTGACCGAGGAGGAGGCTGGGGAGAGTCTTCTCGATCACCAAACCGCTCTGGAAAGTAAATTAGATGATAAATTCTTTGGCGATTGGTATCACAACGCGGCCGTCATTGCGTTCGCCTGTCTAAGCTCCTGGCTAGTAGCCGTTCTTGGAGGAGGATTGGGCTGGGTGTTCCTCATCATGGCTTCATGTGGCACTTACTATCGAACCTCTATCCGTAGGGTTCGAAGGAACTTCAGAGACGATGTCAATCGAGAGATGGCGAAGACAAAGCTAGAGACAGACACTGAAAGTCTGGAATGGATCAACAGCTTCCTAGTCAAATTCTGGCCGATCTACGCTCCAGTCCTTTGTGATACCATCATCGCTTCTGTCGATCAAGTCCTGAGCACTTCCACTCCAGCTTTCTTGGACAGTATGAGGATGAAGTTCTTCACCCTCGGCTCCAAACCTCCTCGAATGGACCATGTCAAGACATATCCAAAGGCTGAAGATGACACCGTTCTCATGGATTGGAAATTCAGCTTCACGCCTAACGACACGATGGACCTCACTGCTCGTCAAATCAAGAACAAGGTCAATCCAAAAGTCGTTTTAGAAATCAGACTTGGCAAAGGGATTGTCAGCCACGGGATGGATATCATCGTAGAGGACTTTGCTTTTTCAGGCTTGATGAGGGTCAAGGTCAAACTCCAAATCCCATTTCCGCATATCGAGAAGGTGGACATCTGCTTCCTCGGCAGGCCCGAAATAGACTATGTGTGCAAACCCTTAGGTGGGGATACCTTTGGGTTCGACATCAACTTCATCCCGGGCCTAGAGGGCTTTATCAAGGAACAGATCTATGGCAACTTGGAACCGATCATGGTCGATCCAAATGTCTTCCCGATAGAGATCGCCAAGATGCTTGCTGGTAATCCTGTCGATCAGGCTATCGGCGTCATGGCCGTCACTATACATGGCGCTCACGGGCTCAAGAATCCCGACAAGTTTGCTGGCACCCCCGATCCATACACGGTGGTATCTTTGAATAATCGCGCAGAGCTAGGCAGGACCAAGACTGTTCAAGGCAATGCCAACCCGCGCTGGAATGAAACCATCTATGTGATCATCACCAATTTGACCGAGTCTCTGTCTCTTCAGCTATATGATTTCAACGACCTTCGAAAAGACAAAGAGCTAGGAACAGCCACCTTCCCCCTTGATCAATTGGAGACCATCACCGAGCACGAGAATTTACAGTTGGAGGTCCTCGCAAACGGCAAGCCCAGGGGCATACTGCAGGCTGACGTCCGTTTCTTCCCTGTGCTTGAGGGGAGGACGCTCGAGGATGGTACCACAGAACCACCGCCCGAGTCCAATACCGGAATTGCTAGATTCACCATCGAGCAGGCCAAAGATCTCGATGGCACGAAGAGTCTCATCGGATCCCTCAATCCTTACGCGGTGCTCATCTTGAATGGCAAAGAAATTCATCAGACACGCAAGTTGAAGCGAACGAACAATCCGATATGGGACAATGGATCCAAAGAATTTTTGGTAACTCAGCGCAAGAATGCCCGATTGGGCGTTGTCATCAAGGACGATCGGGATCTTGGTCAAGACCCTATTCTGGGTACTTACCAGATCAAGGTTGACGACATGATGCAGCTTATGGATAAGGGCCAAGAATGGTACAATCTAGTCGGCGCAAAGACTGGACGTGCCAAGATGATGTTACAGTGGAAGCCAGTAGCCCTGACAGGTGCTGTTGGCTCATCAGGAGGCTACATCACGCCCATTGGGTTCATGCGCTTCCACTTCCAGAGCGCCAAGGATCTCCGCAACGTGGAGACCATGGGCAAGTCTGATCCATATGTCAGAGTGCTGCTATCCGGTATCGAAAAAGGCAAAACAGTCACCTTCCAGAATAACCTAAACCCCGAATGGGATGAAGTGGTCTACGTCCCGGTCCACAATCCTCGCGAAAAATTGACCTTGGAGGTCATGGACTCGGAAAACATTGGCAAAGATCGATCTTTGGGTCTCGTCGAGATTGCGGCCGCTGATTACGTTCACCAGGCTGAGAACGGCGAGTACGAGGTGCATGACCAAAAGCGAAAGCAGTCGCAGCCATTGCGCATGTCGGGGAAAGGCTCATCCAAAGGCACATTGAATTTCACAGCCGCCTTCTACCCTGGCCTCAACATCGTTGATCCCGAGGACGAAGAGGCCGAACAGAAGGCAGAGGAGGAGATGGCAGGGAAGTCATCGACTGACGATAAACGACCGAGCCTTGATAAGTCTCGATCGAGCGTAGATAACACAAGATCGAGGAGTGGCACCGTCTCCTCGTTGACGAATGGCAAACAAAGAGAAGCTGGGAAGATTGATACTAAATTAGCCAAGCAACTGGCAGCGAATGAGAAGGATCAAGAGGAGACCGCGGGCGAGGTCAGGATAGCCCCCAAACTTCGTTTGAGCCCACAAGAGCTCCTCAAGCACGGTAAGCCCAAGAAGAGTGTTCTCACGCTGGAGACATGCAGATTAATCTTGATCCAGAATCGGGCATCATCATCTTCAAGCTTATCGAGGGCACTTTGGCGTATTCCAATGTCCGCATAGAGGTGATCATGGACGACATGGTCTTTCCCTCGTTTGTCTCATCCAAGGCTCGCTCAAGATACACGCAGTTCGGCGAGACTGGCGATGCTGTCGTTCGCGAACTTGATGTGTCAAAGATTACGCTCCGCCTGTCCGAAAAGACGGACAAGAAGGGAGAAGGTGGAGAGGATAAGGTCATTGCGAAGTTGCAGGGCCAAACAACGGACGTGTTGCAGCGGTGTCTGGTATGAGATGCTCTTCGCTCTGCCCCTCGGCATGCCCCTTTATCACTGCTGACGAATGCCAGTACAAACCAACGGAGCTGGTACTCAAAGGCCAAGAGGGTACCACTAGCCGAATCACTGTCAGCCTGAAATACATACCTGTCAAGATGGATCTTGACCCGAGCGAAAGTATCAACAACATGGGTACCCTTCGGGTTGATGTGCTCGATGCGGCAGACTTGCCCGCGGCGGACAGAAACGGATACAGCGATCCCTACTGCAAGTTTAATTTGAGTGGTAAAGAAGTGTACAAGACCAAGATCCAGAAAAAGACTCTGCACCCATCATGGAACGAGTTCTTCGAATGTCCCGTCAAATCGCGTACGGCGGGTGACTTCAAGGTCAGTGTACTGGACTGGGATTTCGGAGACAAAGCGGATCTGCTGGGCACTGCGCAGATCAACCTGGAGCTTCTTGAGCCGTTCAAACCTCAAGAAACCGTGCTTGCCCTGGACGGCAAGAGTGGGGTCCTCCGCCTCAAGATGCTCTTCAAGCCTGACTACGTCACAAGATCGCGGCAAGGCTCGTCTACATTCTCGGGCACCTTTGACACGCCAGGGAAGATAGTTGGAGCTCCGGTCAAGGGAGTCGGCAAGGTAGGTGGGGCTGTTGGTGGCGGTGTCGTCAAAGGTGCCTCTTTCCTACGACATGGTTTCAAGGGCAAAAAAGACAGCTCGAGTGAGAGCAACGGAGCCTTGGAACCACCGAGAGAAGAAGTCACCACGAATGGAAATACTGAGGACGCCTCTCCGGCCGCCACTCCTGCCGCCACTCCTCGACTGGCGAGTGGCATCCAGACACCACCCCACAAGCGAGCATCCAGCTTTGGCGCTGGTTCCATGATGAGCCGCAACGAGGGAACCCCCGGCAAGTCGACAGAGAGCGGCACCGCCCAATTCCTTATCCAATCAGCCACCGGCTTCTCCGGTGCGGCCAAGATACAGGTCCACGTCAAGCAAATCCAAACCAAGGGCGCCAAGGAAGTCTTCAAGACCAAGGGCGTCAAATCATCCGACGGCAACGCCACCTTCGATCATGAGATGTTCAAGGTCAGCTGTGCGCCGGACACGCAATTTCAGATCCTGGTCAAGGACGACAAGCTCCTCGGCGACCGCGAGTTGGGAGAGGCGCTCTTCTTCATCGCCGACTCGACCGCGGGCCAGGAGAAGGAGGTGAAAGTCGGGGAGGGCAACGTCTTGCTCACGACCACCTTCATGCATGCCGAGGGCAGCTTGCTGGATAGCCCAAAGAGCAGGAGGAGTTTCCTGACCAAGCGGGATCGGCACGTCAGTGGGCAGGCGACGCCGAAGGAGGGTTGAAAACAAAAAATCCAAAAAACCCCGGAAGATGTCTTTGTGAAGCTTGATTTTTTGGAGCGGGTTCTTTCTCGTTTGAGCCTTGTTTGTATTCTTTCGTGCTCCCTAGCGTTTGGTGGACTTAGCTTCGTGTCCTTTTTTCCCCCAGCGTGATGATACCACGTTGCAGCCCCTTGAGGCGCGATATGCTGTCGTTGCTGTTCATACACGTTTGTGCAGCGGCGTCTGCCTACAACTCGAGGACTGTAGATAGGCTTGTAATCAATAAAAAGTGTGGTAAACCAGAAGGGGGAATGAGTGGGAGCTTGTGCCCCATATGCCGGGCGTACGCAGTGACCATACTTTTCTATGGGAAGACCTTTCATGTTGCAAAGCAAGAATCATCTACAGGACCTCAAAGCGTTGGGAGGGCTTCAGAGAATCGGGGGGAGGAATTGAACATGAGGAGAAAGAGTTGCAATCACGACAGACAAAAGTCACACGTGTCTCCATTCGAGTGATGTATGCTTTGATTTGAACTTGTCCTTCACACAACATGACCCGTCTATTCACCACCCCCTCCCCCTCAAAACATCCGAGCTCCACCTTCTCTTCACAAACGTGGACAGTCTCGGCGGCAAGTCCAGCCCATCACCACCACCATCCCCATTTCCATCCTCCTGGATAGATGCCCCGCTCTCCCCCCCCTCCTCCTCCTCCTCCTCCTCCTCCTCATCTGCAACAGCAAACTCCACCGTCCACGGCTTTGTCAACCGACACCCCCTCAGATACTCGGACGAGATATTCCCATGCTCATACACTCGGTGTCGAAACCCCTCCGAAAATCCAGCGTGTTGCGGATGCGGCGTCGGATCCGACTTCGAGTGCTGCAGTTTCCCCTCGACTGACGGCGGTGGTGAGGGACCGGGCGGTGGTTGCCAGGTGTATAGATTGTCGATGGCGCAACGCGCCGCCGTTGTTGTCGGGATGCGGGTGGTTTGGGGACCATTCCAGATGTGTTGGTGCTTTGCTGCTTTCTCGAATGGTTTTCCCACCGCGGAATCATACGCCGGCGGCGACCCTTCCGTTTCAGATTGTGGGGGTTCCGGCTCCGCGGCGACGAAGATCCATCGCAGATCGCTTAGGTACAGCACCGATAGCACGCTCATCAGCGAGCCATGCAAGAAGCTGAGACGACGATGCAGATCCCGCACGTGCGGGCTGTCGTTGAGGAGCCACGTTGGCTTGGAGTCGGTGTCGTGGCTGTTTTCGTCAAAGAGTGGGAGGTTGAGGATCGCTGCTCGAGGCCGAGCCACCCTCGCAGGTTTGATGAGTTGAGCGATGTCGTGGACGGCGGCTTCGGTGTCTGTGATCACGCTGTTTATCCGTTCGAGATCCGCGGGGTGGAGGAGTGAGGATTTGAGGGTGAGGAGCTGGTGGGCTTCGGTCATGTTGGAGGCGATGTTTTTGGCGAGGTTGAGGAGGCGAAGAGGCTGTGAGGAGGAGGCGAGGAGGTGGTAGGTTGTGTTGAAGAGGGTGAGTGAGAAAGATGCGTTGTGGGATGGGCTGGGGTTTGGACGAGACCGCTTGAAAAGGGGCATGTTGGAGAGGTTGGGGGATCTCGTCAGGTTTCCGCTCTGGCCGTAAAGACTACACTAGATGACCTTCTCTTTCTGTCCGTCGAAGCTATGTGAGAGTCGGGGATGGGAACAATTGGATTCATGAATAAAGCATTGTCTTCGAGAAAGGTTTGAAAGAGTGTCAATACCAAGTAGCGTAGCTGCATCATGCCTTTGAGTTGAACAAAGAATGCTTGAGACACGAATTCTTTCAGACCTGGACAACTTGGCCCAGTCTTGGTTCAGGAGAGACAATAGGGACAGCAAAGCTTTCAGACGGATAGACTGGGACGGAATAGAGATTTTTCTTGCCATGCGGTGGAAAGGGATAACCGGTGTCCCATGCATGTCGGCGTAAATGGAGAACGAAGATCAATAGCAATGCATTAACGACGCATGGAGTTATCCATTAAATACAGTCATACATGAAAGCGTGCAACGCCCTTGTCTTGGAAGCTTACCAATGCACGAAAGTTCCAAAGCATGGATGTTTTCAGAGGATCGGTTCAAGCCTCTCCTCCATGACGTGCCCGTGCTCACATCCCCAATTCCATTCGCCTTCCATACTTGGTGGCATACAGACCTACCTGCTAGCCTAAGCCATACGGATGTGGTAGCCACTTTGCCAACCGTAGACCCTCTTTCATTTTGAGCAGACGGAAAAGAAGTAATGGCGGGCACCCTTGCCCTGCAGGATCCTGCGTTGCAATAGGAAGCCACAGAATATATACCAAAATCAAAACGAGTAAGCTTAAGGAACACAGGTGAGGAGCTAGCGGGCCACTGTTGAATTTGGAGGAAGGGGATAGACAGGAAGCAGTTGAGCTGATCTGAGAGTCTTTTTTCATCTTGACCAGAATTCAGATACGTGTATTCTGCTGACGAATAATGCGCCCGCAGACACAGCAAGCACCCGTAGGCCTGTTAGTTACTTAACATCTACACAGAGCTGGAGACGGGAAGAAGGTACTATTGATTGAAGGAGGAGAAGGAAGTTCAACCATTTGGACGAAGATAAGGTTTGAGCTAGCGGCTACCTGGCCAATCAGAGTCGATATAAAATTCCAGAAAATCGCTACAAGGCTACGTTCTTTTTGATGCTGACCCACCCCCCGACCGCTGGACCTTTTGCTTCGTGATGAATGCTATCATGTGTGTGCTGAGCGCTATGATGATCGCTTGTGCCCGCGAGACGTCCTCAGATGCCGCTTTGGTGCTAGCTTTCTGGAGTATTATTGTCCAAAGATATTTGATTCATGACGTTCATTACCTCGCTCTCATATAATGTACATTTGCATGCCTTTCCAGATTTGGATGTCGCTCGCTAAAAATGCTCTTTCCAGAAGTTGAAAGTCACGTCACTAGACGTGACCCCTTTACAGGCACTTCTAATCTGCTTCGCTGCAGTGTTGGGCCCGCAGAAGTAGACACCGACGTCGGCCTTCTTTCTTCTTTGGCCGTCCCTCTCCCCCTTCTCTCCACTGGGCAACGCGCCTCCGAGGTAGCTGCCATCCCTAATTCCGTCCTTCATTGCAGTGAAAAGCTTCCTGAACTCAGGTCTGCCGAAATTCGTCCGCGCCGAGAGCTGGGTGAGAGGATCCTTCTCGGCTTCTACCGAGTTGATGTAGACGTTGGCCATATCGTTGGCGTCAAACTTTTGAGTGAGGTAGGTGTGGATGCGTAAAAACTCGTGGGCGGCACCTGTCTGGGTAGCTGCATCCAGACTCTGCTGCTCTAGCGAGCTGAGGAGCATCTGGAACCATTCAAACGACTTTGTGTCCCTGCAGATCCAGATGAACTCCACTCGCTTCAAGCGCATGGGTCCATTTGGTCGTGCCCGGAGGTTGAAGATGTTCTTCAAAATACTGGCCCATGGCGTGACGCCAATGCCAGTACCTATCAGGACAGCAATCTCGTTGTCAAAGACATCCTCCGCTGGAGCACCATAAGGGCCATCGACTCGAATTGCCGGCATCTCTTGATTTGGCATCAAGGCGATCTCGTACATTCCAAGGTCATCCAGGTTATCGTATTCCTTGGCCTGAGTTGGTCCTGCCCCGACGGCATCACCCAGCGCTCGTGTCCAGTCCCCCACTTGACGGACGTGGACGGAGACGTATGGGTCAAAAGGGCACGACGTAATGGTGAACGGATGCCATTGCGTCGTGCTGACCTCTGGAACATTCAAGAGCAGCCATTGACCGGCTTTGTACTTCATCGAAGGTTTCGAGAATTGGATCTCCAGAGCGTCATACGGATGCCGAATCACTCTCTGAATCGTGCTTGGTCTTCTCGAGGACCACTCGCGGTAGATCCGCTCACACAGATACAGCCCGCCACCAATGAGCTCCCAGCGCCAACCCTCGTACCCGATGCAGTGGTCCCAGAAAGGACTACCGGCAAATGGCGAGTATGGCTTGGTAGTATCGCGGACGAAACAGCCTGTAGCGTGGGTATACAGGGATAGAAGAAAGGGAATGAAGAGGTGATGTGTATACCAGAAAGCTTCGTAAGACTGCTGCCGTATGCGAACATGGGCGGTGGTGAACATCATCAGCATGCAAAAGAGCATAACATGTCCAGTGATTCCACCAACTTCTGTATAATGGATCTGCACTGCAGACTCAGGACGCACCTGATTGCGCTCCACGTTGAAGAAGCTGCCATCATCAGCAATGTGTGGAATGCAGGGGTTGTCTGTACTCACTTGACATAGTGCGCAGACACGTGAATGACGGTCCAGAACAGGAGTGAATAGGCCACTTGCCGATGAAACCACTGCGATTCATCCAACGGCAACCACCGGATCTTGGGCCTGATCCACCGTAGGATGTTTTTACACATGGGCAATACGATAATCGTCCCATCGACGGACAAATTCAGTCCAGCGCCTCTCGATAGCCATACAGAGAATGTGAGTGTGTTGAGACCGGCTAACCGAGGATCCGCTGCTTGCTTCCACCTGCGATACAAAGTGAGCGGTTGAATACATCGGTGAGGCACTCGGAACCTACCATCCAAAAACGAAGAGCCCGACATGAAGGCCATGAAACAATATATTGAAGACAATCATCCGCCAGGTGAGCTCCCTGCTCCACCATCCTTGCTGTGCTACAGCCATTGCCTGGGTCTAAAGGGGTATTTCCGAATGCAAGGTCAAATCGCTCGAGGAATTTACATTGATACAGCGGTTGAAAGGCTGTTGTGATAGATGTGAGTGGCACCAGTCGTGATCCAGGGTGCAACACGTGTGGAGAGCTCGGGTGGTTGGCATCCACCTCAGCAGCCCCTCAATGGATGCAGACGACGGTCTTCGTCCTCACATCAAGCCCTGTTGAGTTCACAACTCTCTGGGACGTAGTGGCCGGTAGGTGTTTGCCGATTGCTGAGCTTGTCGTTGTCAAGGCTTTCCAGAGAGACCGGCGCCCTCAGCCGATTTGATTATGTCCACCTCCTGTCTCTCTCTCCTTCCTCAAGTACCTTCGAGTTGGCTGTACGTGGTCCAAGACTGGTCTCCTGGATTGAAAATCTAAACCCCGATGGAGGCTCTCTAGTTCAGATGTCACGGGTGATTATGGCAGTCCGAATGCGAGCTGGGGTTCGCAACTTTCGGAACAAGCAAGAGGGTCTGCAAACCGAGCCTCACAATCGTTTCAGGGGAGGGCGCGTATGTTGTCAGCAGGGAGGGTTGGTCGGGGTTCCATGAATACGTATCATGGGGCGCCACTGAAGTACTTTGAGGAGATATGCGAATGCTCATCAGCCGTTGGCACAAGTGTGAGATTGAGATTGAGCTTGTCTAGTCCCAGAGGAAGCTAAGTCAATCCCCAGCAAATTCACCCACGGCATGTCAATCTCCAAGATGCATTCCGGAAGCGGTGAAAAGCAAGCAGATTGGGCACATGGCGCAGTGCCAGGGATTCCTCGTGTGAAGTGCGGCCCCGATGGTGCCGAATATGTCGGGATCGGTGCGTTTTGGCCAGTGACTGTCTTGCCGCCATGCTTTCAGAAGCAATTGGGTAATCCTCGGTCACTGTGTGATGGCCTATGGCCGTGCCAAGGTCGAGTACGGACTTCGTATGCGAACAGAAAGACAATGCATTATTGAACATTGGCCAATCAAGGGCGGATCTGTAACCGCTGAGCATGAAGCTACGGCGCTAGGCGCAGATGATTAGACATGGGGGCCCATGGGTTCACTCTCGACTTGCCGTGAAGAACGGTGATGAAGAAAGAGCGACATCCTCGAGATGCGAACGACCATCTGAGACTGGATATGTGCGGCGCATCAAACGAGAAAGCCGTCATCTGTGTCAAAACTGTCATCGTTCCTGAACAAGATCAGGTATCTTGAGCTTCCTCGGGTGTGCCTCTCAAGCACAGCTCCCCCCTTGCATTGTCTGAGATAGAATGGGTCTCAGCCAATCGCAGCCCCCACCTGCATCTGACTTGCTGATTCGCGATCAGGCTTTCCCCGCACCACGGCAACTAAAACAATAAATTCAGAGCGGGCGGCTAAAAAACAGTAGAAACGGGGACAGCAATCTGCAGCATCAACAACATCACCCAGTCAAAGCTCTCCGTTGATCTGCTGGCTCCCGCTTTTCTTGCATGCTTTCTCCATCACGGCGCTATCGAACGTGCATGACGCTTGCAGATGGTGTGAGTTTATTTGGAGAAGGATGAATCGTGAGTGAGTGACATGCTGCTGGATCCTGGGATGGACCGACCATCCTTGCCCTCGTACATGCACTTGACTCAAGTCCCCAGACCCTTCTTCTTGCGATTCGTTATCTTGTGTTCGATTGCAATAAATGTGATACTCTCGAGACCTCATGATTCGCATACCCATTGTCGTCCCCCAAAGTTGAATATCTTTCTCCTCACCACTGCTGCCCATCTGTGCGGCCTGTTACTCTTTGTTCCACCTCTGCACGGAGCCAATATCATTGAAACACAGCCGCCGGCCCTTCACGGAACCCAGGCGTCACCACACCCATCCACCCACACAACATGCTGAAACCTCAACGGTGACATCGAATGTTTCGGTGGTGCTGCAGCAGCAGCAGCAGCAGCAGCAGCAGCGAACGCATATCATAACCAATAATACAACCAACCCTCTCGAAACCTTCTTCCCAACTTCCTGTACTACCCCACCTTGCTCCCCGTCGCCTTTCTCTCAAACCACATTAATTAGAAAAGAGCCATGGGCAAACTCATCAAAAACCACTGGGCCCGCCTGCTCATCCTCACCGCGGCCGCCTACCAGCTCCTCGCCTCCATCTACGCCTTCTTCTGGCCCAAGCTCTTCTTCGACTTCCTCACCACCACCCTCGACCCGGTTGTCCGCCCCGTCCCGATCCTGCAGATCATCAACCTGCTCCTCGCGCTGCTCGGGCTGGCGTGGGAATGGCCGGTGCCGCTGCTGGTGAATGCGAGTGTGCGGTGGCAGGGTCGATGCCGCAGCAGGGGGGGAGAGTATGCGAACCCCCGACTCCGGCCCGGGGAGAGAGCGAACACGACGGGAGATACCACGAAGCTGGGTCTCCAGGCCGCGGTGACGGCGGCGGCCGTGCAGATGGATAAGGATGCTGGTGGTGGTGGTGGTGGTGGTGGTGGTGGGAGGGAGAGGCATCAGGAGAAAGAGGGGAGAGGAAGGAGTGGGGCGATGGATGCAGTGCTCGCGGGGATGCATCGGAGTATCGAGGCCAGGCTGATGGTGTATCCGTTGAGTAGCCTGGCGAGCCTGTTGATGTATCAGGGGACAAATGCGGGGTTGTATTATATCATCGGGATGGGGGTGTATTTTTGGGCCTTCAGTGAGGGGGAGGTGGTGATGGCGGTGCCGTGGACGTTGCCGAAGAGGAGGAAGACAGTGGGGATCGTGTGATGCGATGGATGTATATATGTGATGATGGGCGTGCAATAATTCAAAGCAGATTGAAAATGTTCGATTCGTGGCATTCCAAATTGGCGGTCATATAAGTCTAAGGCTCTGCAGCAAGGTCATTCCACTCCCGAAGCCAGTAGCCTGCAAAAGCGCGAGAGCCTCCTGCTAGGAAACCCGTGTGTGAACATGTCAAAAAGCCCGGAAAGACTGGACCTACCTCGTTCGCCCTTTGCTTGTGTGTCCCACATCTTCGAACATGGCGTGGTGCCAATATGCCTGCAGTCATGCAGCTTGCCTCCACATGTCCTGTGATCCATGGCCCCCTGCCCCCTTCAATGCGTAAGCAGATACTCCACCGCGCCCTGTACACTCCCACCCGTCCTCCGCAACGCTTCGACGTTCCTCTCGAACTCGTAAAAGCCCATGTCGTTCAGCTGTCTCAACTGCTCCGCGAACCGGTCCTCGGGCGGCCTGTCGTCCTGAGGTTGAGGAGACGGGCTGCCTCCGAATCCACCAAACATCCCAGGGTTGAGACCGCCCATGCCGCCCATCGCCTGAAGAGCAGCGAAGGGATTTTGTTGTTGCGGGTTGCTGGGGTCCGACGGATTCTGACCACCAGCAGCACCAGCAGCACCAGCAGCAGCACCACCTCCTCCCATCGCGGCCATCATTTGTTGCATCAATTGCGGATTCTGGCTGAGCATCCGCGATGCGGCTTGGAAAGGGTTGCTGGCCTGTTGCTGCTGACCCTGCGGTGCTTGAGCGGCGTCTGTGCCCGGTGTTTGGCCTCCTGCATTTCCGCCCATTGGCCCCGCACCACCGCCAAATAGAGCAGCGAAAGGGTTGCCACCTGCCGCGCCGCCAGCTCCAGGATTGAACGGCATGGCGAATGGATTCAGCGGGGCTTGTTGCTGCTGGGGGTTTCCTGCTCCTTGCCCCTCCTGACCCTCGGCGCCTCTCGCTCCTTCTTCTGTGGCCGCCGCACCGTCGGTTGCTCCTGGCATTGGGAAAGCCCCTCCCCCTCCGCCGGCCGCACCCCCTCCCATGCCACCCATGCCTCCAAACATTCCAGGCATGCTTCTCCTCATGTTGTGCATGTTGCGTAGGGTTTCCGGATCTGTCATCATTCTTCTGAAGTTCGGGTCCTGCAGCATTTGTCGTGCTTGTGCGGCCATCGGACCTTGGAACATGGGGTTCGACCGGATCATCTGCTCGACAACGTCCGGGTTGGACAATGCTTCATTGAGCTGGGAGGAGAAATTGGGGTTTTCAAGCATGCTGGCCATCTGCTCGGGATCGGGTGGCGGGCCCATCTGCAGAAGAGAAACGATTAGCGATGCTTGAACCTATTGAACGGGTTTAGAGGCAAGACTTACACCGCCATCTGGGCCAAACATATTGGCATTGGGCATCTGTGCATAGCCAGCGTATCTTGCTCCGGTCAAGCCAGCAAGCGGATCTCGACCGGTGCCAGCGGCCAGATTGGTAGGCACTCCGGTCGCAGGCTGTGCGCCACCTGGCGTGCTACTTGCCCCAGTACTCGCCGGGTTTTGCCGTTGATTGCTGGCTGCACCTTTCACCAGATGTACTGTGTTCCCTTCCTTGATCTTGTATGAAGCTAGTGTGTCAGGATCTTTGAGTACGCGGCCACTGTAGATGAGGCGTTGTCGGTCTGGAGGGATATCGGCATGATCGGAGCCGGAGAGCTTCTGTTTGAGGTCGGCCACGGTAGTTGTGAGGGGGACTGTTATGACATATTTGGCGTCGGAGGATGATTTCACGTTGAAAGTGACGGGGGTTTCGTCTGGGTTGGGAGCCTCATCGGCCATATTGGAAGGTCTGAGATCGGGTCCCGCCAAAGGTGGTGTTCGGTAGAAATAATGGGGAAGAGGTCTTTGTTGAAGCAGGTTCTGTAGGTGGGGGAGTGATGTAGATCCGATTGAGGAGGCGTACGGATGGTGACAATCGAATGAAGATTGATTATCAAATACTGCTGCTGGGATGTGACTAAACTTCTTGAGAAGCCGCGACCAATGACGTCGCAGGTGGAAGTCTGATCTGTCAGAGCTTCATCCGACTTTGCATTTGCTACGACCTCCTGTTGTTGTTCGTCGACATTGACCGCGGTGAAAAGACAGTGTTCCAAGTAAGGACAGATCTCAGCTAATTTACCCTTGTCTTCGTGGTCTTTGACCGCCTTCTGCCTCCGTACCGCTCGCTCACCTTCTCTCCGCTTCTCTTGGCATCCAAAGGACGGATCTTACGCAAAGGACATGTATATACGCCAAAAGAGTTGGCTGGAGTCAGCTTCACTACAATATACCTCTGGATGCTATTGAACCCAGGATCAAAGTCCTACTCGTACACCGCTTCATGTCCATCTCTGCACCCTCGAGCCTTTGAACGCTGCTCTGCCAAATCCTGACCCACAAAAAGAAGAATACGATCATCCTCTCCACATGAACCTTGTAGTCATGCCGACCGACTGCAATGTCGGACACATCCGAATGATCAAAGCATGTTCCCACTAATCTCTCGCAGCGTCGAACGGGGCGAGACACCATCCGCTGTAAGATCAACAATGCTGTCAAGCTTGACTGGCGAGCCTGTTTCCCTACTTGCGACAAGTTTTTCCTTGGATGACGTTGCCTCCTCACTTTGTCTGCTGACTCGCCTCTTTTTCGGAATGCGGTTATTTGGGGTGAATTGATCAGCTTTGCGAGTGTTCTCCTTGCCGTCACCTGGTAATGTCGAAGTAGCTCCGTCTCCGGCATATAGCCTAGAGCCACCGCTTGCAAAGTCCGGATGGCCTTCCTTTCTGCCTCGGACGTTCGAGGACGCATTGGTGCTAATAACCTTAGGATGATTTGCTGACACGTGCTTAGTGTTCCCTGATATTTGAGAATCGAAGTCCCTTGAACTGACTTCATGGGCGGAGTCTTTGGCTGTAGGATCTTCCCAGATCTCTGCTTTACATGGGTCTCGGGTTGTCAGAGAAGGTGCCCGCATTGCATCCATGTTGGAGAGTCTTCCATGAATGTTGTTCGTCGATGCTTGTGAAATGTTTTTGCGTTTGATGCCTCCATCACTCCATTCTGCAGGTGAGGGGGTCCCTGTCCGATGTAACCTCTCTGGGAGCTGCGTTGCAATACGTCCGCCAAAACCGCTAACCGTCTGGCCTCCGATCCGAGCATCTTGAGAGACGATTTTGCTGTAGTGATCATTCGTTGCCTTGGTAGATGGCTGAGGGGCTTGCGGATTGGGGTTTATCACTTTTGTATCTGCATGACAAGGGCTGATATCTGCCTCCGGTCGAGCATGATCGGAGAAGTCACTAAAGACTGGTAGAGCTTCAGAATCATCTCCTCGCGCATAACCTTTCCCACGGGATAGCGGCGTGAGGCCGGTTGCATCACTGCCCAAGATATACGAAGGGGAGAATGACCTAGTGCTACCTGGCAGCCAGGAATCACACCACACCTGTGCTGACGTGGATAAATCTGATGTTGTGGTCTGCCCTCTTGCACCCTTGTGGGGCAACAGTTGCTCGCTGTCCGGAATAGGTAGTGTCATGCGACCCAAGTGTTTCCTGTTACCGCCGAAGGGATCAGGCCTTTCCTGAGCATGCGGTACGGGCAGGCCGTTCCCTAGATTGGCAAGTTTCCTGTTCTCACTTGGGCTAATCGAGTTCAAAGGAGCTCGAGCATTTGAGAAAGTGTAAGGAGTCCAGGCTGGAGTGCTCTGATCACGAGGTAGAGGGGCTTTGAACGGTGGAAAGGGTGTCCCAGATCTCTGTGCAGGTCGCGGGTTACTGGAGCGAGCTCTTGCTTGATCCCACAACGCCCGACTGGGCCAAGCTACACCCGTATCTTCCAGGATGGCTGCCTCCCATTAGAAGCTGAACAAGCAGGCAGATCCTGAAACATACCTAATGGCGCATGTTGGAAGGCAAAGGATACGACAGTGCCTCGCTTATCGAATCTCGAAGTGTCCGGATCTCGTAGACCTTCCGCAATTGTAATCTTGATCCTGCCCAGGTCTTGGGAAGGGTCTGCCCATTGTTGCTGAAGCAACTCCGTGTGGAATTTGGGGAACCTCATTATATCTACGTTCTCCGTTCCTGTCAGCTTCTGGAATAATATTGAGCTGCGGTCAAACAAGTGGATGGGAGAAGGCTAAGACAGACGTGGAGCATCATCTACTCATATGTTAGTCTCCCAATTGAGCATAAGCAAGAGACGAGTTACCTATAACCTGGGGCCAACTGTTGTCCGGCTCGAAGACTGCAGCCCTATCGTTCATCTTTGTAAGTAAGAAGAGGACACAGCACTGCTTGTAAGAACATCGTACGTAACCCGAGCTCCATCTACGAACACTGCTGCCTCAATGGCGAATTGTCGCTTCTCTTGCACTCCGAGCTTCATGCCAGCTGACGGCGTAGGCGGATTCCAGCTGTGTACAGAGATCCGGAACGGGCAGCCAATAGCAAGGCTCGGAACAAAGCAAGAGACAATTGGGCGAAAATGAGAGCGAGGACCAAAGCTGGAGCCATTCGCTGGCATTGAGCCCGCATCTGCTTCTTGGGTAATGGTGAGAGCTGGCTTCGCAATGGAAATAGAGGATGAGACTTACCTGGATCTTGTATCACCTCACAAATGGTTCGAAACTCCTGCAGGGGGATCTTCGTCTCGCCTGCGTCTGCGAACATCAAGACATCCCAATTGGCGTACCGCATGATGAAACACGGATGTCTCCTTAGACCAGTGACCCCGAAGACAGCAGGTTTTCCAAGGCGAAGACTTATTTTCCAGGGGGAAGCTTTGATGTCAGAAACCAGCTTTTCAGGTTTCAGGAGAGGAAGGAACGAGGCGCTCCGGTGAAGCACAATTAGTTGGTTTCCTGCAACTGCAGGGGCGAGAGCAAGTATGAGGGGCAGTGTAAAGAGGAAAGAGGTACGCTGGGAAGTCTGCTATGAATACTGGACAACGCAGGTGCCTATGCTTAACCTTACATTGACTGGTCCTTCCGGTACCATAGGCAAGATAGCATCTCAGCTCATTGGGAGAAGACCGATTCATATCCTCGGCTTTCCGCTTCCAGACGATCGCGCACACTCTGCTCCTTTCGGATATGTTCCTCATTGATTTGACTGACCGACAAAGCCTCTGTAGGGCCAGGAGTATTTGGCAGAAGCGCTCCTGGTGCACCTTGTGGTGGAGAAGTGCTCTGCGGTGGATGAGTGTGTACTGCATAAGGACTACATGATGGTAAGTCAGCGGTGGGTCCCAAAAGAAGAGCTTCCCAGTCCAACAGGGAGCATGGCTTGTACAATAAGAAGACGAAACGGAGACACCAAAGGCCTCGAAATCTGGTGCACGTTTGGCGGGCCTGAAGAATAGATACATATGTAGAAACTTCGTCACTTCGTGTCTGACTCGCTTGCAAATAGTCCCTTCTGCGTCATGACCCTTGAACTAGCAGTGTCCGCACGTTACATGTAATATGAGAAGTTTTGCAGATGCCCTCCCATGCTTGCTTGTACAGCCGTCAACGCTAATCCCAGAATCGGCCCCAGGTAGAAGGAGCTCGGTGAAGAAGCGAATTGCAGAATGGAGACCCCATGTTACCAAACCTTGGAGCTTGCAGCAGTCAAACACAGGAGAGAAGGGAGTCTTCTTACTATACAACATGTCAGCAATGACCTCAGAATCACCCGTGCAGAGGAACCCACCTTCATTGGAGCAAAGTTGCCGTATGGATGTTGCGGTGCCATTCCCATTGATGGATACACAGGTGGAGGAGGGGCGGGACGATATGGTGTCCCTGCAGGGCCGGAGTTATTCTGGCTTCGACCCCAGCTGAGGCGGACACGAGAATTGCCAATGGGATAGCCTTGCATCTGATTGATGGCCATCTCAGCAGCATGGCGTTGCACGAACTGCACGAAGCCACATCCTTTGCCGGGAGGAATCTTGACGTAGGTGATTTCTCCAAAGCCCTGGAAGAACGACCGCAGCTCGTCTTCTGTCACGTAACCAGAGAGGCCACCCACAAAGACGGTCGTGTTGTTGGGATCGGTGAATTGGTTCATGGGCTGAGGCGTGTTGTAGAAGCCCATTTGAGGTTGACCCATTTGCGGCGGGAATCCTCCCATGCCTCCCATTTGGGGGCCGCCTGGTCCACCTCCGGGCATACCGCCCATTCCGCCACCTCCTGGTTTGTTCTTGGGGGTGGCCGTTGATATTCTCATGGGGCGATTGCCACAGTAGACGCCCTGCATCTCGGAAAGCGCGCGCTGTTGATCACCTTCATCGGAGAAGCGAACGAAACCGTATCCGCGAGACATGCCCGAGATTGGGTCTGTCATGATTTTTGCCGACTTGCACGAAGGGAAGCGATTTTGAAAGAGAGACACAAGGACGTATTCATTGACCTCGGGTCCGAGATCACCAACGAAAATCGAATGCTCGGGACCGCGATCATTGTTGCTGTTTATGTTAGCGGGTGATGGAAGAGATGTAGAAGAGACATGCCTGCGATCCGCGAGACCTCCACCAGACGCCCAGTTTAGTTTGAAAGGTCGATTGGATCCAGGGATGATGGATCCGTTCAGGGTCAAGCCTTTGGCAGCCGCTGCGGGGCTGCTGAAATCAATGAAGCAATAACCGGCGTTGCTACTGTCATTAGTACGCATTGGCTGGAGTCTCGACGACTCGGAGTCTATTTGCTTACCCAGAAAACTTGTCACGGATCATCTTCACATTTACGCTCTCTCCCATGTTATACCAAACTTGGCGTACGAAGTTCTCATCCATCCAAGGTTCAAGTTCACCCATCCAAAGGGTAGTCTTTGCATCGCCTTCTTGATTCTGCCCACCGGCAGACCCAGGAGCAGCGCCGTTGCCGGCATCATACTGCGCACCAGGGTTTGTAGGCAGTTGGTTTGCCATTTGTGCATCTTGAGGGGGTTGCGCACCGGCGTTTGGAGCCCCTGCTTCCTGTCCGCCCTGTTGGCTAGGGAAGTTCTGGTAGTCCTGAAAGCTCATGATTGCCGAAGATGCGAGTGTAACAAAAGTGCCTCAAGACGTGATACTTTGTTGTACAGAGGAACAGAAAAGTGTTGATGCCGGTGTCGAAGTGCTGACTGAACTCAAAGACCAAGATCTGAAATTGCGGTCAACGATTCCGAGTAGACAGGCGAGACTGGGCTGTCAGGTCTGCTTGTACGTATCGACGGATGAGAGAGATACTCTTGAGGACGATTAATGCTCAGGAAGAATGCTGCGAAGAAGTAGCAGTGCTGAGCAAAAGACTTCACGCCAGTCGACTATATGAGAAGGCAGTCAGCACGCGTCATGATTTTGTGACCTGAGTCAGAATTGTGAAAGTCGCGTATGTGATGCTGCGTCGCACAGTGAATGCTGTTTGCCCCTCGCCAAATCGATTGGGCCGATGCAGCTGTTTCTCGGTTCCAGGGTTGGCAATGATGATCATCGGCCATCAAAGGCCAGACTCGGGGCTCGAGCCATTGATGGTGATCTCCAAGGCTCTTTCATTTCCGCATACGCGGTCATGTTTTGGGAAGGAGTGAAAATGGGTGAAAATTGGAAAGATGCGGCACTCACCAGATCACGCTTCGGAGGTGCGAGGACTCAACAGTGCTGGATGCTACAAGCAAATAGCCCGAAATCAAGAACACCGGCGAGAACGAACAAACAAGACGAGGAAAGGAAGAAAGGATATTGGCGAGGGTGAGAGAGGGTGTTGCTGTGGAGAGATGAAGTGGGATGAATCGAGAAAAAGGTTGTGGTACAAAGTGAGAAAAACCTGAGTGGTGGGGAATTGCGCTACTACTGTAGTGGTGCTAGCTAGCATAGTCGCGGTGCTAAAAGCCTCCCGCCAAACACCTCACTCAAGTCATCAAGTGGCTTGGAGGCTTGGGCACTCAACACACACAACACACACACGCACACGCACACTGAAAATCATTCCCATCTAACGTGAAGCTGAAGGTGTCACGCTGTCACGCTGTCACCATTTTCTCCGCGTCTAGCCTTTTTGCCTCCTGCAGCCGCCTATTTCCGGACCCGACAGTCTGGGTGATGGCAGTCAGTGGCTTCCTTAAACGCTATGACTTTCAGTTGCTGCCTCAACGCACCGCACGCTTGAAGTTAGTCAGGTAGAGTAGCAACATCAAAGATAGCAAGAACCCAAGTGCTTGAACCCAATTGCTTCAATAGCCCCACTCACCGCCATATCCCAGTACTCCATTTGATGCGCATGATCCCTGTATCGCATGATTCCATCTGACGTCCGGAGTACCACCACCCGATCCGTCCATTCAGAAGAGCAAGATGGACGGCAGCGAAGACACCACGAGGCGGCTGCATCCGCCCCAATTTCGTGCAGCAAATGCGGATCACGGGATCTAGGCTCTCAAGCCATCTTCGGTACACTGAGTACAAATTCACGTATATTTGGAATATGCCTAAACCTCCATCTTCACACATTATCTGTGATTGTATTCCATCCACCTTATCTGAGCAACAGTCTGATGGTGATGATGTGGGTTTCCATCTTGCAAAACCATTTGATCATGACTTTCCGTCAGCTTTGTCTTTCTGCAATAGGGGAGCGTCCTCCGTCTCAGCGTCGTGATTTGGAGTAGTGCTGGAAGAACCATCCTCAGTCAGCTGAGCTTTACCCTTGTCCTTGCTTCCATTCTTAGCCTTTTCGGCCTCAGCATACTCAGCTGCCGCCATCGAGTCGATACTGGCAGCCGCTGCTGGTACGTTCCCTCCACCAGTGCCAGCGTCAGCGGGAGCAACGACAGGGTTGCCTGCAGTGTCCTTGCCAAGCAGTCGCTTTCCAGCACCTCCCATGGGCTTATACGTCTCGGGCGAATTGTCCTCGGCGGTTTGTCGAACGGCCTGATACATCTCCGCAATGTCCACGATAACGTGGTCGACATCCAGCTTACAGTCTTCGTGGCTGAAATCTCGCTCTCTGGCTTCGATATGTTCACGGAGCTTCCTCAGCCCGAATCTGTACTGTTCGATCCGATTGGGAAGACCTTGGCCCTTCAGGTAGGTCTGGATGCCCGCAATGATCGTGTTCAGACTTCCTAAGACAGTGATGGCGATATGGCTGGCATTGGAGGCTCCCAGCGCTGTCAGAGTAGCGGCCACAACGATCTGGCCCAAGAACATTACATTGATTACGATGGTCGCAAAGTGATACTGAAAACGCATCTTTTTCTCCTCCATGACCACTCGTCCATAGACGCCAATGTTGGGAGCAGGGCGATCATGACCGACGCCTCGCATGACCGGCGGAGTATGAATGCCAGTCATCTGCCTGTACTTTGCGAGCTTTGGAGGCCAGACTCCATCCGCGCCCGATACATCCCGCTCAGGGTCGGACTGCATTGCGATAGGAACGATGGTCAATGGAAAACGCTCTATACTGCGTCCACAGTGCTCTTCTTTGACGATGTCAATGAAAAACAAGAGTCTGGGAGGGCGAAATCTGGCAAACAGGGCGAGCCCAGCGCAAAGAATGGCTGATGAGAGTCCAGGACGATTTGGGAGAAATAAGAGCGAGATGAACGATGAGTGGAAAGCGACACCAAACCAGTCGTTCATCAGCACGGGGCATCGGGGCTCTTCGGTGGGACCAACTGCACGATCCATAGCATCATGTCTAGCCTAGCCAGTCACATTCATAGTACAAAAGCCATTCTTACCGTCAGGGTATGCTCGGAGGAGTGAAGGTGCAGAACAAGTGTAGCATAGGTCGTTGTTTGACACTCTTTGGGGAACAATTCGGGCTGTTGTCCACTGTAGTCTGTGGTAGCTCCGCATAGCATGCGACCTGTCATCCATGGACAGAGAATAAGCTTATCGAGCGAAACGCCATCGAGATGCAGCACTAGCCTGGGGCAAGATTCGAGGGCCATCATTTACATCTTGCAGTTTTTGATGTAGCCAGAAGAAGTAGTAGATCCCGTGAACTCCTGTGAACGTGAAATGGAGTCCCCGCCAAATCTTCGGCCTATTTCATACCTATCATGCATGTGCTAAGGGCGATAATAGGGGGTGGAAGCTTGGCGCGTGCACTAAATTTGGTATCAAGGAAAGGAGACCAGGGGTGTTTCAAATACAGTATGACGATATGTGCCATCACCAGCCACCACAGCTACATTTCAATCTGTATCAAGTAAACTTAATACATTCCGTTATTGAAGACTTATACTTTCCCTTCACTCTGTTCCCCATTATGCGAGCCCGAAGCTGAGCCGCCTTCAAGAGTGATCAATCCATGTTTCCACCCTTGAGCAACCTGGAGATTGGCCGCCGATACCATCGAGATCACGGATCCAAAGAGCAAAGCGTGAAGCGCTTGTGATGTCGACTTCCTCCACCCAGTCGAAAGGCATCAACAGGCGGATCGACAGTGTCCAGAGTAATGGTCGCCCCTCGAGAGGGAATTCCTACGCCCGCAAGCCCCTCATCTCCCCCAACGACGCCTACCTCTATGCTTTACGTGTCGCCTACCTCGCCTATCTCCTTCAGCCAAGATCAAAAAGAATACAACATGTACCAGCACCACCGGCTCCCGTCCAGCGCTCGTCTATATCAGTCAACGAGCTGGTGAAGGACTTGAGTCATGTCCGGGACTCGAAGTCAACTCGTTTTCCCCATGGGTTCATCCAGCAGTTGGATAAGCGCCTGCAGGGCGTTGTCATGGGCACGGAGAAGAAACCCGAGTATGCAGATTCTGCTGTGAAGCGATCCTTCGCCGCCTTCTACAACGCCTTCTCCGAGCCGAGCTTCAAAAAGCGCATGGAGAAAGATCGCAAGGTGGAGGACCTCGTCCTTATATTCTTCTCAAACGCCACCAAGGAATTGGCCAAAGGGAAGAGCCCTGCCGATGATGCGTGGAAGTTGCTGGTCGACCGACACTTGGCCCTTTTTGTCCGCTTGGTCAGCCTCGTTCTCAAGGACCATGACTGGGCTCGTGACCGTCCGGAATTGAGCAGTCGCCTGGTTTCTCTGGAGAGCAGGCTCCTCTCGAATGATCAGGATCTCTCATCAGCCCCAGTCAGGAATGGTGTAGGTGGCGGCTCGACCATCGAGGTTCTTGTCCCGCTGACGCATGAAGTCAAGGACATGCCACTTGTTCAGGTGGTAGGTCGAATATTTGGTCTGAGGAATACCATGATGCAATCGGACATCAACAAGTACAAGGCGGTATGGACCGAGAAAGCCGCCCTGCAAGATCTCAAAACTTACCAGACACACCTGAACATGAACTCCAGAAGAACTTTACGCGCGGATGATTTCGACCTTGACGAGGCGTATGATGAGTGGAAGAGAGCAGAAGTTCAAGATGTTACCCACATGATGCTTGCGATATGCCAGGCCTATCCAGAGCTGAAGAATACATCTAGTGGTGTTGCCCAATTCAAGCCAGCACAGACGAGTCTCGCGAATGGCCAGATCCCACAGTATCCGGATACGCTTCGCAGGACTGACAGTAAAGAGGCTTCTGCCTACGTCGTTGACCAGCCTGTGGACATGAGTGACTACAGTTCTGGAAGCGCCACCCCGGACTCCCAGTCAATCGACAGCGATGAATTGTTCACTTTTATACCTCTCGACACGAGGGGACATTATAAATTGATCCTTGCGCAAGCGCTGACAACCGACCTGAATGAAAGTGCATCCCTTTCGTCAGCAAATGGAGATGGTTTCCAGTCTAATCAACTACTTTCTAAGTCTTCCCTTGACCTGGTGAGCGAGATAGCTCTACGATGGCGACTGCCGCATGTCTCTCGAATGACTCTTTTACTGGAGGCAGTGCGGGATAAATTTGTCGATCAAGAAATATCCCTCGAGCAGTTGGATGCTGCATTCGCTCATCGTAAGGAGCCTTTGCCCGAGAAGGCCAAGGGCGTAGCACTGGCCGCATACATGCTCCAGGACCGTAACAGATGGCCATTGATGGATATGGCACTAAATCAGCAAGTGCTTTCGGATCTGCATATGGCGCTGCTCCGGGATCTTTTCGAGACTATGCAGCACTGCTATGAACAGAAGCCACCATCTGCTGGTCCCTTGGTCGTCGTTCTCGACGAACACATCTACGGTGACCCAAGCTTTTCCGAGACTCCGGAAAAGATGGCGGAATACAGGAACCAACTACATGAAGGACTGACGGGCAAGGCCTACGAAATCTACAGGGAATTTTTGCAAAGGGAGGTGCCTAACGACCAACATGCTTGGGCATTTGTCCACGTCATAGACCTGGGCAAAGCAGTGGTGAACATCCTCCACAAGATCCAGAAAAGATATCGAAACAACCCGGAAATCATGGGGTAAGGCTGCACGTCCTTATGTATCGATCATTGCTCATTCTCTTTGCCCTAGGGCGAATCCTTTGACGGCCTTAGTGGAGACGATCTTGCCACTTTATGCCCAAGATGCGAAAGGCATCGTCGAACGCATTCTCATCTTAGCGAAGCAAAGGGATGAAGAGGTTGACGTAGAAGATGGCTTCATACTGTATGCCGAATTGGTCGAGATACGAAGAATTCATAGCGAAGTTCTCCCCAAGTAAGTAATTGCTATCACATGGTTCGCGAGACAACAAGGGAGCTGACGCAACTAGCGTACCCTTTGCATTCCACATCGAAGGGTTACTCGCAGATTTTGTATGGCGGTGGATACGGATGACCGAATCATCAATCGACGACTGGGTCGAGCAAGCGATTAAGCAAGATCACTTCGCTGTCCGATCCGAGCCAGGTCAAATACCTAACGAAGACCAACGGCACAGCGTCTCGGTCATTGACATATTTAGCTCCTTCAACCAGACCATAGATCGCATTGTCCAATTGAATTGGGACGATGACTTGCAGTATGCGCAGTTCATGACTGCCCTTGCGAAGATTGTAGGGGCGGGCGTGGCCCGCTATTGTGAGATCGTCGAGCAAAGATTCAGCAAAGAAATGGACAGGAGCTCCCCGGAGCAAGAAGCCGCCAAGAACAAGACCACGCAGGAGAAGTGGCTGACAATGGCGAAGGATGCTTGGAATAACAGAGAGAAAATCGAACCATTCCAGTTCTATCCGGAGGTATGATTCTTCCCCGCAGGCGTGGTATAATCCGCTTACTCATTCATCGCAGTCGTTTGTGAAGCTGAACAATATTGATTTTGCGGCGAAACAGCTGGATCGTCTGGAGAAGGAGGTCAATGTAGACGCCTGTGCTGAAGTGATCCAGAAGAATCTTCCTCCGGTCACCCAGCGTCAAAGAAAGATCAATAACTACGTTTTTACGATAAAGATTGTGGAAGCCGAAGACCTCAAAGCCTGTGATGTAGGAGGCTATAGCGATCCGTATGTCGTGCTTGGAGACGAGTATCAAAAGCGACTCGCTAAGACGAGAATCATCTATCGCAACTTGAATCCTCGATGGGACGAAACAGTCGACATTACCACTCAAGGTCCTCTCAACGTCGTAGCCACGGTCTGGGATTGGGACGCGATGGGGGACCATGATTGCGTTGGCAGAGCGTCATTGAAGCTGGATCCCTCTCATTTTGGAGACTTCCTACCCCGAGAGTACTGGCTAGATCTCGATACGCAAGGGCGCATCCTTCTCAGAGTGAGCATGGAAGGTGAGAGAGACGATATTCAGTTTTACTTTGGCAAGGCATTCCGAACAATGAAGCGGACTGAACGGGACATGACGAGGAAGATCACGGACAAGCTGTCGGCCTATATCAGCCATTCGCTTTCGCGACGCGCATTACGCAGCCTACTCTCGAAGGGTATGAATCTAGCAAATGTGTCCGATAAGCTGTCGTCTGTCTCGTCATATTTCAACCGCATCAAGCCCGCTCAGTCAACTCAGCAGCCACCTTCGGAAGCGGAGGTCACCAACGCTCTCAAGCCACTCTTCGCCTACTTCGATGACAATTTTGCCATCATGAACCAAACGCTCACCAACCCCTCGATGATCATGGTCATGACCCGCTTATGGAAGGAGGTTCTGTCGACTATAGAATCCCTTCTGGTTCCTCCGCTGTCCGACAAGCCGTCTCATCAGCGGCAGCTCAGCCAGCAGGAAATGGACGTTGTCTTCAAGTGGTTGCAGTACCTATTCGACTTCTTCCATGCTGTCGATGAGGAGACAGGAGAAGCCAATGGGGTGCCACTGGATGTTTTGCGCAGCCCAAAGTACTTTGAAATCACGTCCTTGAATTTCTTCTACTTCGACAGCACGGAATCCCTCATACGGACATCGGAACGTATGGCCAGCGCAACGGCTGCTCGTCAGCAGACTCAACGCAATCGTCTTTCAGCACCTCCGTCGCTGTCTTCGCCTGCATTCGGTGGTGCTGCGGGCCTCATTGGTCTTCCGGCTGCTACCAGGCGATCGAAGAGTATCATGCTTTCGCGGAATCTGGGCACGATGAAGAAGGCGAAGGAGGAAAAGTGGAAAGAAGCGCAAGCGGATCCAAGCGACGACATGATACTCCGAATACTCCGAATGCGGCCCGAAGCCGAGAGATATCTGAGGGACCGATCAAGGCAGAAGGAGCGATTGGCTGCCGCTGCTGCAGCCGAGTTGATCGTGAAGCAAAGCCTTTTGGCAGGAGGCGGCAGGATGATGGGAAGCTTGCCCCGGCGGTAAGGGCAGCCGAATACAACAATATTGATAACGAATTCATGATGGGCTTCCGGCAGCGCCTGTACACGTGAGCAGGACATGTTTCGAACATATTACAAGCGCGGCGTTGGATCATTCATTGGGGAAGAAGCCGCCGCATTTCGTGAGGGCAATCGGATGCCTCGCGTAGCCTAGCAAATGTACAACAGAAATCGCTAATATGAACGAGAGCCTTCAATCAATCCCATCCTCCGTCCTCGCCAGCACCGCGCCCTCCCCTCCCAATTCTCGATCCAGACCGCCCTCAAACCCCCTGTCAACAGCCACCCGATCGGGATACGTAACGCTGCAGACGCCCAAGAATGCAACGAAAGTCGCGACGAAGCAGCCAATGAGGGCGAAGCACTGCGGCGTGGTGTAGAAGTTGTAATCCTCCGGCGCGAACATGCCCATTATATCGTTATCCTCGTGGATGGGCTCGCCGAAGTTCCGTCGTTCTTGCTTGTCCCACCAGTCTCCGTACGGGTCGCGGTGTTGGCGGCTTATGGGGGGAGGGTTTTGGTATCCGCCATTCTACGACAGGGAAAGGTCAATCTCTTGGGTCCAAGAAAGTAGCATGGAATTGAATCGTACCATATCAGGGTCATCAATGTCGGCCTGTGTAAGCCACCGCCTCTGAGAACGAGATGCGAGGGATATTGGGGCTGGTGAGCGCATCATTCTGGTTAATGGCCGGGCTGCGGCCAGCCGACGGGACAGCATCTGCGTTTGTCAGACGTGACCCTTTTGTTTGAACCTTGACGGCGTACCTTTGTAGACAGGTCGGTCACACGGTGATTTGCTGCAATGGCTCAAGTCCAATGGTGCTGTCTATCAATACCAAGGGACGAGGGGAGTGACGACTGACGAGGGGAGGTCAAGGCCCAAGCAAAAAGGGCAGAAATGACGCTACGATCGTTTTCGGCCAAGGTCAGCCCTTATTTCAACCCTCCGGCGCGCGATTCCGAGAAATTTGATCAAACATCAGTCGACACCCTTTTTCACCAATATCCTTGCCTCTCCAGATCGCAAAAAGCGTGTGAGACCTGTCAAACTTGCTCACGCGATCCTAGCCGTCTCCAGCTGCCTAGTGATATATTTTTTGTGAAATTTAAGTTAGGTTTGGTAGGATTAATGGGGGTCTCCTTTGTATGGAAGCATTAAGTTGAGATGCAAAACGGGGCCGAGAGTGGCTTCTCTGAGAATCACGTAAACCAGCAACCAGATTCTCAACTACCACAACACATCAATGCAAACGTATCGTCAACACCTACCTCGCCACCTCATGCGGAGATAGCCTCGACAGTCCCCACTGAAACATATCTTGAGGAACAAACCCAGGACGGTGTTCTTGGCTCCAATGGCCTTGACACGCCCCCTGCAAAGAGACGGAAACTCACAGGACCCGAAGTCGCCAAAGGGCAGAGGCCCATCTCGCCGCCATGGAAGAAGATCGAAGTGGAAGGTCCGTCCACTTTTCTTGAGGGCGGTGTGAGAAAATCCGCTCGGACCAACTATGTCCCTATTGATTTGCAGCCGCAATCCGAGAAAAGAAAGACTCGTGGCGCCATTCACAACGGCAAAGGCCCCCTTATCAAAAGTAAGTATGGTGGTGCTACCCCGTTGGAAACACCTCCAGCCCAACACAGTCACACCCTGAATGGTCATCGACACACCGTTTCCGCGGGAAAGTCTTCAAATGGTCTCACTTCAAAAGCTGCAAAACCCAAAACGACCTCCTCGACCGATCTTCCACCCATCCAGAAGCGATCCCACAAGAAGAAAGTTCCCCAGGTGCCACATTCTCCTACCGGGTCACAGTCCTCCACTCCGTCCGCGGCAGCGTTCCCGCGATCGCATCCTAGCCTGGAGCGGCCTCATCGATCCAAATCCACGGCTCGCGCTTCCCAGGCCCCAACAACGAATGGATGGCATGCCCAAGATGAAAAGTCGTTGGAAGAAGAAAAGGAAGAAAAGGAAGAAAATGTTGGCCTGAGAAACCCGGATCAGAAGCCTCAGAGGCTCAGCCTGCGCTTCAGTATGCCCAAAGTAGGCGTTCATCATCCTGAGCACGTCCTCAGGAGACAGCAGACAGGCAGTCCGCCCCTGAGCACCAACCGCTTTGCATCCTTTTCCGACTGGCTGGACAAAGAGGGCAGGCTGGGGCTCGAAGGGGAGACGGACTCTCGGGTCACGAACGAAGAGGCCGTTAGGGAAGCATTGCTGAGACATCGAATATCGGAGGCTGCAAAGCCCAATGGCCTGCTCAGCAAGGAAAGATGCACCTACTGGCAACCCGAAGCCTCAGAATCGCCATCACGATTGTATACCCATCAGGATCGGCTGCTTGCGCACATGAAGAATTTCCACATGCTTCTCGGTCGGGAGAGGACGAGGCATCTCCGGGCTGCTAAGGAGTGTGCGCAACAAGCTGCCGCATTCGTTCAATCAAGGCAAGAGAGGTCATACCAGGATTGGAAGAGACATCAGCCGAAGACCGAGGAGGAAATCCGGCAAGAGCAAGAGGAGGCTTACAAGAAAATATACGTGCAACTCAGGGAAGATATCACACGGAAATGGCTTATGGTGGCAGAGACCGTCGAGGACATCCGTCTCCAGCGGTGGCAGCTTGAACAGGAGCGCTTGGGCAAGGAGGCCCTCAACGAGGCTATTGAAAAATCGAAAGGCCTGCTGAGCAGGCGGAATCGGGGCAACTCGGCTGAAGGGATCGATGAGGAGGATGAGGCTGGTGACGACAATGAGGCCGGCGAGGATGATGAATCCGAGCCATCAGAATCTGGTCAGACTAGTGAAGACGAAGACAACATGTCTTCGAGCAGTTCCGAGAGCGAGGACGGAGAAGCGCCAATGGATGAGGACGAAGGTCTTACGCAGGAACAGCTGCATCTCAAATACAACACCGTCAACGACCCTGATCCACAAGCCCAAGATTCTGACAGGGAGGATGCCCTAGTCCTTCATGAGGAGGATACCGGCGATATTCCTGCTCAAATACCAGTTTCCCCCGACTCATCAGCGTCCCCTGTGGTTTTGGAAGAGGTTGATGATACCCTCATGGACGATAGCGACGAAAGCACCAATATGTCGGGTGAATCAGAGAGCAGTGAGGAGATGTCATCTGAAGAAGACGAAAGCGGCAGTGGGCAGAGCGAGGCAGAAGGTGGGCTGGGAGACTTGGGAGGATTTCTTTCCAAACAGGAGCGTGAAGAGCTACTGAAGACGCCGATGAAGGAAGCTGACCCTATACAAGAGCCATCAAGTTATATCGAAGACTCGGACGAGGAGGCAGACAAAGTCTCTCTAATCCCAGACACGATTCAGGATCCGGTCCAAGCGCCAACGCCACCAATCTCCACTGGCAGAGAGCCTCCTTTGCAAGAGCAAGGTGATGGCTCTCTATCCCCCGTAGTCGTACAGCCTCCTGAAGCTGAGCAATATGTTCCCAATGAGGAATATGTGTCTCCTATTGAAGAAGTCGATCGGCAGGAGCTAGAAGATACTGTGATGCTAGAGACCAAGGCAGATGAGGCAGATGTATCGGCTACTCCTGTAGCTAGCCCAAAGCCATTGATCCCTATACCTTCGCTTCTCCGAGGCACTCTACGGGAATATCAGCACTTTGGCCTTGACTGGCTTGCTGGACTCTATGCGAATGGCACAAATGGTATCCTGGCCGATGAAATGGGTCTCGGCAAGACCATCCAGACCATCGCTCTCTTGGCCCATCTTGCCGTTCATTATGAGGCATGGGGTCCACATCTGATTGTTGTCCCCACCAGCGTAATGCTCAATTGGGAGATGGAATTCAAGAAGTTTCTGCCAGGATTCAGGGTGCTTGCATACTATGGCAGCCAAGAGGAGCGAAGGAAGAAACGTGCTGGCTGGCTGGATGAGGAGAAGTGGAATGTTTGGATCACGTCTTACACCCTCGTTACCCAAGATCAGCAAATCTTCAGACGACGAGCATGGCATTACATGATTCTGGATGAAGCACACAACATCAAGAACTTCCAATCGCAACGATGGCAGACGCTCCTCACGTTCAAGACCAAGGCTCGAATGCTCTTGACTGGGACTCCCTTACAGAACAATCTGACGGAACTTTGGTCCCTTCTCTACTTCCTGATGCCTTCCGAGAACACGGGAAATGGGATTGCCGGGTTCACCGATCTGGAGGATTTCACTCGCTGGTTCAAAAAGCCTACCGAGCAGATTCTTGAGCAGGGACGAGAGACCCTTGACGATGATGCTCGTCACACTGTTCATAAGCTGCATGACATTCTACGACCCTACCTGCTCCGACGACTCAAGGCAGACGTGGAGAAGCAGATGCCTGGCAAATATGAACATGTGGTATATTGCAGATTGTCAAAGCGACAGCGGTATTTGTACGACGGCTTCATGTCGCGGGCGCAGACGAAGGAGACTCTGGCCTCTGGCAACACGTTTTCGATCATGAACGCACTCATGCAGCTGCGGAAGGTCTGTAATCATCCCGATCTGTTCGAGACTCGACAAATCGTCACCTCCTTTGCCATGCCCAAGTCCGCCGTTGCCGACTTTGAAATCAAGGAGCTCTTGGTTCGTCGACGATTGTTGCGAGAAGAGCCCACGACCCAAGTGGACTTGAACCTGGTGAACTTGCTTCCAGGGGCCAATGAGCCAGTGTCCGCTCTGGACACCATTCAGAAGCAGCGACTCGGCACCCTTGGATCCATCCGACAATTGACGAGTCAGCAACGAGGCCGTGTCAATTGGAACATGCAATTCAACGGATCCACAATCGGCGGGACACTGGCCAATTTCGAGAACAATTCGCGTCGCCTGCGGTACGACAAATTGCACCAAATATCGTATCTGACGAGCCTTCGAAGCCAAAGGCGCCCGCTGTACAACCATGATCTAGCTGATCGGCTCCGAGTCGGGATCAAGACTCTCCCTCACCAACCAATGCCGAAACAAAGAAGCCGCCTGTCTGACTGGCTTACACAGAAGTCGCCTGCTCTAGGCGAGATGGCTCTGACGGTACCAAAGCGATCCGAAGCCATGAATCCCATTGTGCGGAAATTTGGGTGCATCACGCCGAAAGTCATAGTTCCCAACATGGCTACCATGGCCCTTGGTCAGAAGGGTATCGAGGTGATCCAGGAAGCCACTCAGTCGCACCCGCAAGATCCCTTTCATGAGGCTCGCATGCGCCTTTCGATTGCCTTTCCTGACAAGCGACTACTCCAGTACGACTGCGGCAAGTTGCAGAAGCTTGACATCCTTCTCAGACAACTCCAGGCTGGCGGCCATCGCGCCCTGATTTTCACCCAGATGACACGGGTTCTCGATATCCTGGAGCAATTCATGAATATCCACGGCCACCGCTATCTTCGTCTGGACGGCGCGACCAAGCTGGAAAATCGGCAGGTCCTGACTGAGCGCTTCAATAATGACGATCGTATCCTTGCTTTCATCCTGTCATCTCGATCAGGCGGTATAGGGATCAATTTGACAGGTGCTGACACTGTCATTTTCTACGATCTCGATTGGAACCCTGCAATGGACAAGCAATGCCAGGACCGCGCCCACAGAATTGGTCAGACGCGCGATGTCCACATCTACCGTATGGTTAGCGAGCATACCATCGAGGCAAATATCCTGCGCAAAGCCAATCAAAAGCGCATGCTCGACGATGTGGTCATCCAGGAAGGCGAATTCACAACAGACTACTTCAACCATGTGAGCGTCAAGGACATTGTGGGCAATGAATCTCATGATGAAGCGGGAGCAGCAGCCGACGCTGCTATGGACCGCGTCTTAGGCAATCGCCCTGGAGGCCAAGTCTTCGAAGCCGTGGAGGACCAAGATGATGCGAAGGCCGCAAAGGAAGCCGAGAAGGAAATTGCCACATACGAGGCAGCGGACTTCAACGAGAAGGGCGCTTCTACCCCCAAGACGCCCGTCGAAGCCCCCCAAACACCAAGTGATCTGATGCCCCCACCACGAAGCAATCAAGCAGGAGATGGGGTTGAGATTTCGACGACCATGGAAGCAGCGCAGTCTGGGCTTGCTGTACCAAGTGCTGGTGCAGCGGAGCAGGAGGTGGAAGAGTTGCCCAGCTGTGATGACTACATGATTCGATTTTTGGATTGGGAGCTGAGAGATGTACCGGTACAGCCGCCGCCCGACAAGAAGAAGAGCAAGAAGAAGGGGAAAGAGAGCCTGGGCCGGAAGCGCTGATGACGCGTATGCCGGGGGCCCATGGAATTGACAAGGAGGTCGATATCGAACACGACTGTAGATAAGATAAGAGGAAAGAAGCGTGGACACGCTGCCTTCGCTGCCACATCGGCCGACGGGATTGTACATATTTGAATCAGCATTAGCATCGACAGTATGGGTAGGGTAGCATATCTCTTATTGAGGAACGTCAAGGATAAAGCGTGCAGACAAGTTTCTCCTTATCCAGGATGATTTTTTGTTCTCGCGACTCATTTGTTTCTGAAATGCTGCTGCTGCCATTTCAGCCAAACGGAAGGATACACATGATCCACTTCCCTCAAACACCACCACCACCACTCTCCGTAATCCCCATTGATCCCACCTCTACCCTACCTCATCTTACCTCTATCTCCCTCTCCCACTCTCCCTCGATCCCGCACCCCCCCCGCCCTCATTAAAAAGCATACACTGATACCTCGCACCCCCCCCCTGCTCCAACCATAATACCGACGCCCTCGCGACCCTTATCACCAGCAACCCCGACATCTCCGCGATCTCCCAACCCACGGACTCATTTCTTCGGCTCGCACTACCTCCGCTGTAGCTTGCCATTCACGCAGTCCGGGCCGTTGCCCAGCCGGCCTTTGGATCTGTACGAGGTGGTCATGGCTGCTGCCCTTGTTCTCGAGATTTCTCCTTGTTTTCTTGCTTTTTGAAGAGAAGATGTGGGAGAGGGGGTGGAGAGAAACGGACGACGATTCGCAGGGTGGCAAGCTATAAGCAAGATGATGTAGCAATGGAGCGGTACGGTTTTGCACGATAGGTCTTAATTGGGCAGAACCGGGGGGGGGGGTGGGTCCTGTTGTCATTCGTCATGACGCAATGAACCAGCGTGGTCAGTCATTTCTTCCGACTGACCCTGGGAGGGCCATGCTCGGCCAGCTAGAGGAAGCCGTCTCTGTGTCTATGCTTGCTGCAACAAAATGAGGGGTGCCACCAATGGTGACATTGCTGGCGGGCGAATTCTGGCTCTCATCTCCGTACTTTGCGATAATTAGCCCTGGTGCCACCAGTCATTGTCGATCAGAACGTGGAAAAGTGCAATTGTGCCGAGCTTGGACAGATCTCCCCCTTTCTGAGGTTTATCGTGGAGCATCCAAGATCAATTAGCGAGGGCCAAATATCACCACATTGCCTCTCCAAAAAGATTCAACGGTGTCCGTGAATTACACATTATGTAGAGAAGTATATTCGAGAGCTTTCTCCGTGTGGTCGGCAACCTCATCCGGAGTCGTCCCAAAAGCTTGAGGCGATGCTCATGATCCCCTGCCCAAACTCCTTGCTGAATTCTGCATCGCTTCTTGCCGATCCTGGACCCCGAAACAGGTCATGAGAACAGCTGGTGTTTGATGATGTCGTGTCTTTAGTATTTCTCGGCCCTCACCATCACTTGGATGGGACAGCGGGAAGTCCTTCTTTGGCCTCTGTCGCATCGTTGGAGGACTTGGTCATTGCGTCCAGACTGCCAGTCCGCTTCTTCAGAAGGTCGTCTCCCAAGTCCAGTCCCTGGATGTTCAAGCCGGTCTCGTCGCTCTTCGGACCTTCTTTGACTCCCTCGTGCTGCTCTTCGAGGTTCATCAGAGCCGGTGGCCGTTGCTTCATCGTTCGAGCCTTCGCCAGGCTAATCGTTTTGAGTTGATACGAAGTTGTGATGGGCTTACTTTCGTCTCGGTCAATGGTGGCTTTCATCAATGCCGCCATCCATAATCGCCCCTGCCGTATGTTGTCCACGGCAAAATAGTGGACGGTCGGCTTAGTGAAATTGACGGCGCGGGAGAGTCCAGACCGTGGAGGCACAAGCTTGAAAATGAACGTTGCGTCGGCCGTGGCTTTCTGAAGGGATGATTCGGTCTGTGCGGCCGCTTCGGTGGCTGCTAGAGTCGGAGTGTGCGAGGTGGCAGGGGACACAGGCGAGGACTTGGCCCCCGTCACTGTGGCGTGGATCCCCGTGAGAATGTCGCTGTCGGCTGGCAGAACCCGATGGCATGAGATATCGATGAGCCCTTTCTCTTGCGTGTCATCTTCTGTGTAATAGTATGAAAGCCGACGACCGCGCAGCACGAACAATCGAGGCTTCCACGTCGTCATCATGTTTGACGACTTCTTCTTCATCCAGCCGCTGTAATCGCAGTCGATCATCTGCTCCTGCGGCGATTTCTGCTCCAACCCGCGCGTGTATGCGCTCGTCTCTTTCTTCGTCTTTCGCCGCGTACCATGCGTAGGGGTCAGTCCACTGTAGGTCGCGCTGGTTCCCTTGGACGACGCATCCGTGCTTTCGCGGTCGAGGTTCTGAGATGCTCCCGATGGAGTGGTGGAGCCTGTTCGGGCTGGAGACTGCACGGCGGATTCTTTGATCGGGGACGGAAGCGAGGCAGGCGATGCGGCAATCGACTTTTCGGTGCCAGTGACAGCATCGGAGATGGCTCGCAGGCCCACGCGGGGTTTGCTGCCGGCCTTGGGAGGTGCATGGCTAGACTTGGGTGAGCCATTGAGACCAACACCGCTATCCCGATTCTGTGACGATGTGACAACCTTCATACTTGGACGATTGTCATAGTCGAGCTTCGTGACCATTGGAGCACCTGACTCCGTTGGAGACGGGCTGGCCGGTGCGATTGCCTCGTTGGCAGACGAATTGCGGAAGTGACCTTTGCCGCTTCCATGATAGATTTTGCTTGCAGGAGCGGTAAGAGCGGCCACGGTATCCTTGATGGAATCCATGCTCCCAAATCGAGAGTGGCGCTTGTCGCCCGCGTGGGTGGTTCGCTTTGCGTCACCTTGATAGGAGCTCTGTCTTGAATGGGTCGCACTGACGGTATCCCGCTTGCGAAGCACATTCCGGGCCTTTCTCGAATCCATCTCATCCCCTGATTTATATCCCCTATCAAGATCTTTGGAGCCCGTGGGGACATGGCTAGCTCTTTTCATTTGCGGGTCAAAGGTGTTGCGGTCGACTGATTGGAAATTCGCGGGCATGACACTCGAATGGGGTCGAGCCCCTGAAATGGATGGGCTCCCCATTGTCCAGTTTCGATCTAGGGATGGTGCCTTTCTGTGCTGAGGTGGAGCCATAGTGCTAGTCTGGGGTAGCACGGGGCTGTGTCGCTCGTTTGGCAAGCTGAGACTGATGGTGGAAGCAAAGTCCGCGGCGGAATGGCGTCGCGAATGATTGAGGTCTCGTATGGAAGCTGCAGATGGACGGTTGGGACTGTCGAAGCCATTTCTGAATGTGAACGATGAGGGTGTGGTGTTCCCGTCATGCAACGGATCGTGTGTGATCCGAAACGAGGGTGAAGGTTGCGGCTCAGGGACATCTTGCCGGACTGGCAGAGGATTTGTCATAGACCGGCTGTAGCGAGTTGCGTTTCCTCCTGCCCTAGCCTGCTGGTTATCGGAATATGTGCCATCTCCTCCAAAGACACTGTGCTGCTTCTGAGGCCGGGACGGTGGAGTGCGAACTTCTTCCTGCAGCGCCTTGACTTTGTGCCAGGTGCGCAATCTTTGGCCAACAAGACCCAGATCGAACTCTTTCATGAATATGGACGCTTGATCCATGGCCAACAAAACCTCACCTGTGATTTCCTGTTCTTTGAAGATGGTGCAGTGCCGTGCCTCAACTCCTATGTCCTCCAAATGCTCTGCAACCTGACTGGGAGTCCAGCTCAGGATCTCTTGTTCGGTCAACGTGTTGTGCTCTTCATCGTCGGTTTCTTGACCTGCAATATAGGACATTCGCGGGTCAAAGAAGTTGCTATATTCACTTCCGGAGTCTGTCGTCATGGGACGCTCTTGCGATTGCATGTTTTGGCGGGGCATGTGCATGTCTGTCATGTGCTCGTCTATAACGCTTAGGGTCTCATTCATGACGGGAGACTCTTCTGCACCACCTTGCTGTATCACACTCATACTGCGAGGGGTGGTGATACTAGAGGGTAGTGATGAGGCTGGTAGGGAAGCATGCGGTAGGGAGGCGGGCTTGTGGATTGGCGGCGTAGTGTTGAGTGGCGGCGGTGTGGCATTTTCTGCAGCCTGACGGCTCGGGGTGACGGCAGCATGTAGATTCGTTGCCGTGTTTGCTATCAAGGTGGAAGCTGTTGACAGAGTATTTGCAGAAACCCCGGTTGGTCTGGGGGCGGCGGTGGTGTAGACTGGATGGGGATCAGCGGAATCATGCCATGGAACAGTGGGTGGATCATACCCTCGGGGAACAAGCCTGTCTTGTTGGTTTGCGTATGTTTGCCCAGATACCATCCGTCTCCAAAGTCGTCATCCCGTTCAATGAGCTCGATCCTGTCCCCCTTGGCCAGGCTGAGCTCATCATTACTTCGGGCCTCAAAATCATCTGCCCGGCTTACTATCAGCACAACATCCGACTTCGACTGGGGTCTCGGTATTTGCAACAGCGCAAGCTGCACCGTCTACATACGGATGACGAGAAGAATCTCCCCAGGCAGAGCCTTCCTGGATGATGCGCCAGCGGCTCTGAATGCCATTGCTGGAGACGTCGGCTTTCTAGCCACAGCCACACGTCATGGACGGTCCTGCTTCATGCGATTTGAGGCTGATGAAGTGAGAGGCGCTGTGATCCTTCAGCAGATCCGATGCTGTAGAAGAAACGCAACCGGACACTAGAAGTATGGCCTAAGCGGGTCGAAGGTCTGTGGCGCTGTCAATAGGACAACAACGTCGCCTTTCTCCCAGCGGTGGTATTCGGCGTAGGTACATGGAAACTTAGGCGGGGGACGGTTTGGATGTTCCTCCTAATGCCGATCTCAGCTCCCGAGCACGAAGACTCTTGTTCTTCTGCTTCATATCAATGCGCAGATAATTCGCGTGAAAGGAATTGACAGTGCAAGACGCGAGGATTACGCAAATTGTATTGCTTCTTCCGGCTGATAGAAAACCTCCATGGCAGCACAAGATAGCAATCTCCGACCGAGGGACTTGGGATTTTGGGTTTTCCGAGCATTCACTCTTGATGCGGTAAGAGCCCAGGCCTCAGACGCTAAAGTCATGATAGGCTTAGCCGCTCCGTTTTCTGCCAAATCAAGCGGGTATATATGATATATGCATGTACCTTTCCCTTGCATGTTTGTCACTCTTCATATCCCCTAAATCTTGTAATCCATCTTCAGATCTAGTTGTCCACAAGGTCCTCCAGAGATCACAGAGCTTTCTTCCATCCAATCCCTCGTGCAAGTCTGAAGCAATGCAAAACCTCTCTACGATCATCCTGCCCTTGTGGCATATAGCTCGTACATGTGTGCAATAACCAGTGAGCCGGTAGTCACGCAAATGTAATGCTCCTTTCTCATCCAAGTCAAGAGCGTTGTCCAATTTGTCGGGGGGGGGCTTTTCAGATTGCCGCGCGATAATGAGGCGTTCGCGGTCACCAGATTTCCTTGACCATCCAAGACCAAATTGGCGATGAGACGATGGGGAAACCTCGCAAGGATAAAGCGGAGGAAACGATGAGCGCCGTTGAGAAGGAATTTCAACGCTCGAACTCCACCACTGCCGCCTTTCTTGGCAGAAGTGGGAAGCTCAAAACATGGATGGTGGGAGGGAAAGCTGTCGCCCCATTCACGCAAGCAAATCATTCGCAAGCAAATCATTCACAAGCTCATTCCCACGCACCTGTGAAGCCTTCCGAATCATCATCTGCTCATCAGAAAGAGCCTTCGTCAACGTCGCAATCAACATACAGAGCACCAGTGGCTTCCATGGTGCCGGAAGGAGAAACCCGCTTTTCAATTGCATCACCCCCCCACGATGCAGATGCGCTACACATCTCACCTAACCAGATTTCCTCGCCGTCGGCCGACAACACAAGTATGGAAATTCTCCGTGAACAACCTGACCATCCACCGGCCGAGGAAAATCCTTCGAATTCTTCGTCCCTTCCACAGCGGAGCAAGTCGCCGCCTGCTACGATGACCATGATTGAGAATAGCCAGGCGAAGCATAGCGATTGCGCAGCTAATGACGGTGGTTCTTCGTCTCCCGAAATAACGTGGGTATCGGAGAGATTGGTTGAGAAAGGAAATGAGACATCAGATCGTATCAACGTCATCTCCGCTTCAGCAACCGGTCAATCGCCAATTGTTCAATCCAAAGATACTGCTGTAAACACCCGTCTGGAACAGCTCATGGCTAGGTACGGTAGCTTCGACGAGCTGGAGAGACAACTCCAAATGGCTGATGCAATGAGGCCACTCCAAGAACCGTCCCCTGTCGTCAATCTCGATAGACCCTCTCGGTCATCCGAAAGCATTTCCCGCCAAGCTACTAAGACACCAACAGCTTCCCTCTCGCCTAACGCTTCCCACCAGTCACCGGCAAATAGCTCAAGCAACGACGTCAATATACACAAACGACCCCGCAACGAATCGCACGAGTCCAGGAAACGTCCCCAGTTGACCAATCACGCCTCGGCACATGACGGTCAACATGCATGGTT
Organism: Ramalina intermedia; assembly: GCA_003073195.1. Taxonomy (NCBI): domain Eukaryota; kingdom Fungi; phylum Ascomycota; class Lecanoromycetes; order Lecanorales; family Ramalinaceae; genus Ramalina; species Ramalina intermedia. The sequence goes on along the minus strand of PEKF01000028.1, from coordinate 76,881 downwards.
ATCTCTCAGTGCTGCCTTCGTAAAGCATTGGGAACGGCCAGAGGAGAACTCTGACTACCGAAGATTGTTGCACAAACACGCCAGTATGCTAGCAAAGCGGCGTAACAGTATGCTTGGTGCTCGAGGCCGCGGACAAGTCGAAGCTCCACGTCTCGATCTGTTGCTAAAAGCTTGTGCGCGCTCAGATCATGTCTACCTCCTGTTGCACCAGATGTACTGCCGTGATGCAGAGCTCGGTCCTACGAATACCCTCTTTGGTCCGTCATTCAAGAAGGGCTTGCAGGCTTTGCAGCATCCACTTGCTTCCAATGACGGTATGCCTGCGGATGCCGTTCAGTGGTTTGCAGCCTTTCCGGGTCCTCTTCTCACTGTCAACTCCAGAGAAGCAGTCAATCCTACCGCCAAAATGTGGTTCGAGAGCGCAATGAATACGCTGTTCGCTCTGGGTAAGAACTGGGAGGAACTGCGTGACGTCTGTCTGAAACGAAAGTTCCCCCCTTTAGTCGGTGAAATGCTCTTCTCCTTGAGGGTCAATTCTATCGTTATGCAGCACGTCATCTTTACGACTGTACTTCGACAATTGATCCCTGAAAGGGATGCCTGCTTCGCAATGCATGAAGACGTCTTTCAACAGAATCAACAAGCCTACATGGCTAGTGGTCATCTTCTACAGGTCGCATCAACCGACCCGGACAAAGAATTTATACATCGTCATCACGCCATCCGTAATGCTCATACGATGCATGTTCTGTCACTGTCTCAAACACCCTCCGAACCAGCTACTCGTGGAAACGAAAGAGATGATCAGATACGGCGGGCCTTGACGGAGCAGCGTATCAGCAGTGAGGCACGACCTGAAATGCAGTCACCTTTCTGCAACACCTTCTCTCAAGCAATGTCCAATTCGCTCGGATTGAGCCAGCCTCCCGCAGGTCAGCCAGCTTCGGACCCAGGACCTGGGCTGCCGCACCGGCCTTTTCCTCAATCTTTCAACGGTGCAAATGATGCTCTACGATCTTATTGGGGACAACCGTTCAGTGGCCCTAATGGGCAGCTCTTCAGTGGCTCCAGTGAACAGCCTGTCGGTGATGTCGGGTGGGGTAATCCGCCTCAGGTCGGAGGTAGAGGCGCTGGCAATCTTCCAACAAGCTTGCCTAACGCACCTCACACGGGCATCCTTAGGTCGAATGCCCCCTCCAGCAGTCATGGGAGCTTCGTAGGAGCTGCGCCCCCACAAATGGGATCGGCAGGAAGAAGATCTGTACCGAATTCGTCGACCGGGGGCTATGTATCTCATGACGCAAATCAATCACCCTTGCCAAGTCCTGGCATTGGTCCATCTCGCGCTCAAAGCATACCGTTCAATTACATGCAAGGCCGCATATCAACCACAAATCCGATTCGACAAGCCTCGTGGCCTCATACTCAGCCTGACAGCGTACCCTTGCAGGCATCAGTGAACTCGCGTGTTCCGTTCCCTCACTTTTCAAATGAGATGCCAGTGGCACCGATGCCTCAGGAAGACAAATACTTCCAGTACGTGCGAGAAATCCATACGGCACAGGCGGTGAGCCAGGGAACCCCGTTCGTCCGATGCCCGATTCTCTTGCCGCCTGAGGAAGTTGCCTTCCTAGCCAAGGACCGGTACAATGACCAGGGTGTTGTTGTTGCTAGGATGGCGCCACCAGGATCTGTCGTCTACCGTATCCGATGCTTGAAGCTTGGGATCGATGCCGATTTCTCGTATCCCGACTGGTTTGTGAGCGATCACTACTGGCCTGATTGTATAACAATTCTTCTCAACGAGCAGAACGTTGAGATCCGCAAGAAAGAGAGGTACGGGAAGGACATACCTGCGGACGTGACGAATCTAGTCAAACAAAGCTGGAATCATCTTACTGTAGCCCTGGCCAATGAGAGACAACCTGTCCGCTACATTGTGGGCCTAGAGACGGTCGAGGTGACGACGATCACAAAGATCAAAGTCGGTATCTCCACCATTGACAAGATGGCCGCGCGTCAGCGCGTGTTATCCAGGATTGCGGTCCAAGATCCAGATATTGAGGTGATTGACCCGCAAATTACCCTCGACCTCACGGACCCCTTTACAGCAACGATCTTCGAGATCCCCGCTCGCGGCAAGCTCTGTTCACATGATCAGTGCTTCGACCTCGACATCTTCCTCAACACTCGCGGTATAAAGAACAAGGGCAGGAACGAGCCCTGCAGTCCTGATGAATTCAGATGTCCGATCTGCAAGAGCGATGTCAGGCCCGGTAACATCGTTATTGATGGCTTCTATACCAGCATTCGCACCAAATTGCAGGGCATGAACCGCTTGGACGCCAAGGCCGTGACGTTGGGCTTGGACGGTGATTGGACAATCAAGGAGGAAGAGGCAGGCACAGATGAGTCGGGGTATAAGTGCACGAAGCGTTCGGGGGAGAGGACACAAGGGGCAAGCATCCCTAGAAGCGGTGCCAGCTCACCCAAGGCGATAATTGAACTCGATGATGATTGATGCTAGCGTCAGGCGTTTTGCGGCAAGGGGCGGTTTGGCATGGCTTGAAATAGACAGATACCCTCTCATGTTTCGGCTTTCTCATTCATGTATATATGAGCTCTAGCATGGCGATATTGTGAAGCAACAGCTTTCGGTATCAACAGGGGCAGGGCACAGTTGTTTCTCATGATGGCAATCGAACATAATCGAAACAGCGAGAAAAGCGGTCAATGCAACACATATCCAATCCATTGGTGCACGTAGCGTAGCGGGTGCTTACCCAATTCCTCCACTGAATTGATCAAGTAACCCAACTCTCAGCCTTCGTCAAAACCCTGCTATAATGTTGATTGTCCCCAAAATGGAAACAGAAACTCGTAAGGGGAGGTCGTTGTGGTCTTGGAACCCCTTGGGCGGCCTCAGGCATGTCGGGATGACGTCGCTTGAGCCGCGTCGCTGTGTTTCACTTCACGTCCGTCGCTTCGGGTGCATCAAGTTTCAGCCCCCAGCCCCCATCAATCTATTCAATGCATCAAGTCCGAGACCCTTCACCACTCATCACGAACTTTTCTCCTACTGCTGCACTACTGCACCACTGCACTGCACAGAGCGCTCTCACTCGGTTCTCCGTTGCCCCATGCGAAGCGACACGTAACCTGCGGGCGGCGAAGCTCGGCATGTCAGGCACCAGTTGCGCTTAACAGCAGACGTCGACCTACCACATACGTGTAATCAACGCCCCGCCCTCAGGCCAGCAACAACCCTCCCCAGCAGACACGGTGAGGCACGGTATCATGGTCAACATGAATGTGTTCCGCATACTAGCGGATGTGTCACACACCATCTCGAAATGCATCCTGATCTGGGCCATACACTCCAACAAAAGCGCAGAAGGTTGGTGGCCCCAAAAGGCAGCGCAACAAGTGAACAGGGTCTAACGTATGAGGCTGCAGGTGTTTCGCTCATCACCCAGGCTCTCTATGCTGTCGTCTTCGTTACAAGATACCCTGACCTGCTTTGGACCTCGCCCTTGCACACTCTGTGGAACTTTGTCCTCAAGATTTTTTACATTTCGTCATCCTTCTACATCATCTTCATCATGATGAAAGTCTATGCACGCACCCGAGAGAGGGAAAAGGCCTGGAAATTTGGCGCCTACTGCCTGGGGGGCTCAGTCGTCCTCGGTCCTGTCCTCGCAGCAATCACGATGAAGAAGGATACGAGTCTGTATGAGGTCCTTTGGACTTTCTCCCTCGTGCTTGAATCTGTTTGCGTGATCCCACAGCTACTCTTGCTCCGCCAAACCACCGTCCCCACCGTCATCGACTCGGGATACATATTATTCCTTGGCTCATATCGTGCCTTATATATCTTGAATTGGATCTTGCGTTATGCCCATAAGGACGAGGTCAGCCCTGACTGGAGGCAGGTCGTGTTTGGCTTGATTCAGACGGCCTTTTATGTCGATTTTGCGTGGGTGTATTGGACGCGGCAAAGAGTCAAATTACGCAACGGTGGCGTGGTCGACTCAGAGGACTTGAGCCGAGGATTTTTGGTGGGGAAAATGCTAGGTCGTGGCGATGCCGAACCTGATGAGGAGGATGCAGCCAACAGTGCTCCGATCAACGGCAATGCTAAAAACAAGGGCGGCAGATGGGGTAAGAGAGGTATCTCTGTATCTGCAGATGATGACGTCGTGCAGCCTCGTGCGAAGCAGAAGCCTGCAAATGGCCCCTCTGCTGAGGAGGACGGTCTGGCGGGTTTCATGGATGACGATGACGAGAGCGATCATGGGGACTATCATCAGCAACAGACCGAAGGACTTGTTCAAAACCGGCACGCATAAGCTGATCGAAAGGTAAAACTAAGTCAAAAGTTGCAGTGTTTTGTCTGTCTATATTGTCAACTATCTTCATTGACTCCAGCATTCAATACGGGCAGATCGTCTAGAACGCCTCACGAGATCTTTTTGTTGAATCTGGGTCTTCAACCTTGTCAAAAACTCCCTTCGATGATGGCCAAATTGTGTGCGATCCACGAGCTACACGCAAAAAGTCGCTTCGCGCCTGCACGCTCGGCTTCCAGCTACGTCTGGACACATCCCTCAGCAAATCTGGTAGGCGTATTTGACACCCAAACCTATCAGCCACCACAAATCCTTCTGAAGGCACGCGTGCCATCCCTGTGATTTCAGATAGATGAGGTTTCGAGACAATCTGCAAGTGAAACCATGAAGTAGAAGAAGAATATCTCTTCATCTCAGATTTGACAGCACAGCCTGCTCCTCACCATGGTTTCAAGGTAGACGAGGATTGAGCGTACGATGCGTATGAAACGTGTTCAGCAGAGCGAAGAACATAATCTCATTTCAATTATAAGAGCACAGCCTGCTTCCCTGGCTTCTTCAAATCCGCAGACAGCAGAGCGTCGTCAGGGATCCCGCCCCAGACCATGCATGTCTGCCTGGAAATTCCTTTTGATCGTGGGAAGTTCTGCCGGTCTCTAGAGCTGATCCAAGCAAAACAATGGTCCTTCGAGTCGAGCAGGCTAGAAGTACCAGACGCCGTTGCTTGCGGAAAAATGAGCGGACCACTGAGAGTTGTATCTAGGGAAATGCTGTGTACCGTAGCTTGACACTATGACGCTTCAACTGAAGGCAGGGGCCCATGGTCAGGCCTACTTTTGCCAAGTCCACAAGCGAACGAAAATGCAATTGGGCATCTATATCGCAAATGTTTGATGGCATCTTCATCTTGACGATGCAAATGATGAAGGCTGTTTCGAGTAGCCGACACAGCCTCCACAGAGAAAGCGCGAAGTTGAAACAAGTGATAGACGCCCCGGCCCTGATGGCTTTTGGAACGAGCAAATCCAGCCGAAGGAACCGACTGGCTGATGGGAAGATTTAATCAAACTTTACCTTCTCACCTCTGCCATAATCATAGTCTGACGAAGACAGCGAACGCCCATCAGCAGTAATAGTCAGAAGTAGCCCTAAGAATCCTCTCAGCTTAGCAGAGGATTATTGCTGATACGGTCATACGGGGCATTTGTCAAAGCAGTTCATCAGCATCATGGGTTTCATTCATTGTGAAACCGATCATCCTGACCTGGATCGAACGGATGACGCTACTGCGACCCTTACATGCGGCCCTGCGGCGTATGCTGCTTGGTGTGTCGTGTACACTTGGACTCAACCGTTGCAATGCATCCCATAAGCTCGCAACGGTGTAATCGCTCATAGGCAGACCCAGACTTTGGTTCTCCTTACTTTGTGCCCCGCACAACGGGAGCTAGGAGGAAGAAGAGACACTAGAAGCGCTTTGGTCAGGGTTGAGTATGGGAGTGAGTCTGACGAATCGCCCCTCTGAGAGCCCCGAGATGTCAACGTCTCTGACAATTCGCGAAGGGGGACATATCTTCTTTAAATCACGCAACACGCACTTAGGACCCTCTACCTCGACGGGTCCAACAACACCAGAGCCCAGGATCCTTGCGACGGTGGATGAACGCACTCTCGTGTTACCAAAACCCTTGGCACCAGATGTGTGCCTCGACGGTGTGTGGCAAAGCAGCTCACGCTGATCGCTGTAACAGTTGCTGATACAAGAGCCTCAACTGTTCTGCCACGTGAGTAAGGGGCTGCAGGAGGTCGCATTGTCAGCTTGGTTCCTGCATATCTGGCGTCTCTGCCTAAAAGGAAGGCCGTCGGGTGTCACTCTGCGAGGACGGATCCAAAATGGGCTTGCTTTGCGATGCATTCTTCCGTAGGATTAGGAATATTACATCGGAAGGAACGACCGCTCGCCCTACCACGTGTCATCCTGATTATTCACCCCAAGAAAACCTCGTCAGGCGCCGAGATTGACAGGGACTATGTTATGCCTGGAGAGCCTTGGAAAGTGTCGGAGTTCTTGCGGTGGACGGATTACACCGGATCGACCCAAAGCTCGTGAAGATCTTTAGCGATCTGAGTTGTTCAGTGTAGCATTCATTGGTCCAGATGAGAGGATTTCTAGGTTCGGTCAACTGCTGAAGGATACGCCGTCCTACTCTAATTTCGGTGCCCTGACAACTCCCTGCCATCCGACATGGCGGCAACAGAGATATTGCAGACTGCTCTGCACTTACATTTGTATACCGGGCAGCCTTTCTGCTGCTGCTGTTTATGGAGTGGTGAGCGACGGCGCTTAGACGTCCGTGCCAGAATCTCACCAAATTTCCTTTTTTAGCAAAACCTCGACCGAAATTAGGTCCCAGTCAACTTGGTCAGAATCAAAATGTCTCATTTAGGACTACTGCTCTTCTTTTACAAGCTACAACGGTGTGAGCTTCTTCATCCATGCTGCATGCCTTACGGAGAGCCAGGGGCCAGTGAAATCCCTACTAGCAGATCCGGGAGCCAGATGGCACAGACTCCACAAATGACAATTAGGCCGAAGGCTAATCAGGAGTCTCCCTGACCTGAGTTACCTTTGGGACGCTGAAACGGCTACTGGAGCTAAGCCCACAATTTGTCCAAAGTCTATCACTTGTCTAAAAGTCGCCTCCATCTTTTAGCAACGTGATGATTCTGACACTAGAAAGCGTAGTGGCATTAGATATCAAAATCACTCAGGTCAGGATGATGTCGAGATCAGTGGTGACCGCAGCATCCGGCGTAGCCGTAAAGATACACGTCTGTTCTAACATTCATTTAACTCCACAGCACTGCCTCTGCCTTCTCAACTATTAGACCATCTTGCCTCCTGCATGTTCCAGATCTCTGCATCCACCACTATCCTGCATCACTTTTGGCCCGACGCCTTTGTACTTCGTTGCACCTCATTGCCTGTTTAGGACGCAAGCGAGGATACCCTACACTCTTTTATAATCAGAAGAAGCAATTCGTTCTCTAACACCGTCCGAACCCCACTCATTCCCTGCCTTCGAGAGTCTCCACGAATGACACTTGTCTGCAATCCGTTCTCTATGCCTCCAGAGTCATACTACAGCTCTGGGGTTGACGTTATCTATCCCAGCGAAGTCATGAACCCACACCAATTCCCAGAGCCAGAATGGAACCACAGCACCCCCCTCGACCGTTCCCCATATCAGCCGAAGCCACTCCATCCCTTCACCAACTTCCAGGAGCCTCTCCTGGCTCAAACAAGCCTGGCAGAATACGCTTCACCAACATACTCGGCACCTCACCGACCCCCACCGATCCAGGTGTCCCATATTCCTAACCAGCTACTTCCGCTTTCTCGACCGAAGAGCAGCCCCTCGACATTCGGTCCCAATGTTGAAGACCTTCTATTCACAGAAAATCCCTTTCGAATGAAACAAGAGGACTATCCACCACCCATCTTCACCATGTCTCCTCAAGCTTCCCACTCAAACAAAGCAAACAGTCCTTACTACCCGACGGAGTATCCAGTGTCGAATCCTTCTCAGTCCCCAAGTCGAAACCGACCAATACCGATAGCACCAGATCCCATCGGCCTTAGCAACATTAATGCCATGAAGCGTGCCCGCGAGGATGAGGAGTATTCTGACTATGGCCAGAAAAAGCGAAAGCGAGCACCATCCCAATCAGGCCCAGTCGAATTGAATGATGAAGAGCAACTGTTATTGAAGTTGAAGGAAGAGGAGAATCTTCCATGGAAGGACATTGCTGTGCGCTTCCAAACCGACCTGGGCAAATCGTACCAGGTGCCAGCGCTTCAAATGCGGTTCAAGAGGCTGAGGGAAAGAATGAGGACCTGGACTGACACTGATGTGAGTTGGCCATCTTGCCAGGGCACAGCAGCATCGCGCCCTCAAAGACTAGAGGTTCTGATTTCTGATGCTAGGTTCAAGCTCTCGAACAAGCCTACGAGTATTGGGAGAAGTTCCAATTCGACATCATTGCCGCAAAGGTTAGTCCATTTCCATCTTTGACGGGATCTTGCCTAGATCGGCAGGGGATGCGAGCAAAAGATCCGAAACCCTCCCGAGATATGAGACATGAACGTACACTAACCTGATTCACTCTTCATAGATGCTGGACTTCGGTGCATCAGAGAGATGGCCCGCAAAGTACTGTGCTCGAAAGTGGGAGGAGCTTCATCCAGGGAGGGGGCCTTACGGTGCCCACTCCAATCTCCTACGTGACCCTTGGGATGCTGCAAGCCCTGTGACTTCCTCTATAGGACATCTCAGTCCGAGAGCAGGGACGTTGTGATGAACAATACAGCAATGCAAGACTCGGCGGAGGAGCGATTCGTAATGAGGGAAATGTATATTTGTGGCTTCACGACTGCACATACGCGGCATCACCAACATGATTTTGGGGGGAGTCACTCTAGCTTGAACAACTAAGATACCACTTATGTCCTCACACTGAGCGTCTGAGGTGACACGACGTTGGCGTTGTCTGATTTTCTTCAATAGCATTTACAAATGACGAGATCATCAAAGCGGCAGTGGGCCTTGCCTTGAGTTCCGTCTGATGAGTCTGTAACGTAGATCTTGCATACGTCGTGAATAAGACGCGAAAAGACGATGATCTAGCAGAACAGGTACGGAGGTACATCCAACGAGCCTCGACATCTATCCGGACTCCGCTTCCCTCAGAACGAAGTACCTCGCACAGTGGCCCCACCACAGTAGTGGTAGGCGGTAGCACGGAATCCTGCCAACTGGCCGGAAATGTTGAGACCCCCCCGTCTCTCATGCAGGTAAAGCAATAGCGAGAAAGTCACCTTCTAGTGAGACCTTAAAGACTCCGCCTCAGGCGTTCCTGACCCAGCACTCTGGATTTGGCTTTTCTTGACGGCTACTTCCATGTCCCACCAGCTGAAGGGACATGTGACTCGTACCGGGAAAGGACGAAGACTGGAACCGCTGAATCAAACGTAGCATCATCTCCTCGCACTATCTTACCCAAAACCTTTTACTTTTTGCGCATGGTGCTCGGGACAACTGTCATCATTTGATGAGATGGAGGGGCAGTGTTGCTGAACCTGCTTCTGCTCTATATTTACGTGCACACGCACGACGTACTTGACTCATCCATCGCGCTCGGAGAGAGTTCGGTGAAGAAGCAGGAAGGAAGATCATGTATCATGTGCCCTTTGATGGTTGGCAACGCCGATACGTTCTGCTCACGGCTTTGCCCGGAGCGAGCGTCGCGGGAGGCAATAATCTGTCTCACACAATGGGAAGCAAGCAACCTTCGCCGCTCCGTGCTGATGGCCACCGGCGCCAGCCCCGGCTCACGTGCTCTGACTTCCTTGCGAGGGGGGAGGAAGGAAGCTAGCGGGCTAGTCAGGACCCACGAGTTGACGTGGCCGAATCCGTGTATCTAGGCGAACGTTACCACGTATAGTAGTAGTGATGTTCGGGGACGGAAGAGATGATGAGGTGATGTGGTGGTGACGAAGATCATGAAGCAATATGAGCACAGCCTCACAAACCTGGAGATGGGAACGCGTTGCGAACCGTGCGTGCCAGACTACCTGAAGCAGGACGGAGACTTTGATGAAGTGGGAAATTTCAGGGGCTCGCTAAGCCACGAGATGCCACGAGCCCGCTTTGGGGAAAAGGAGAATAATTGGACTGGAAGGGGGTTAGTCAGGATTTGCGACGGCGAGTGCCAGTGATTCGTGGTACTATTGCGCGAAGGATAATTTAAGCACTCCATCAGTCCTCGATGCTTCCATCATCTTGCTCACGCCGTGTGATTTATTTCAAAAACGTCTGACTTCATGCCTCATTTTCTTGCTGGAGAGCTTCCTTCTCATCCTCCTCCGGCAATTTGCTTGCAGCGGTGGCGTCGTTCGCCGTTGCTATTCTGTACTACTACCTGTTTTGCTTATCTTCTCCGATAAGCCCTGGATGCAGGTCCCGGCTCACTTTCAGCTGGACATCCTCGACACCTTCTCCATTGGATCATTTTCGCTCGAGCCTGCATGAAATTTTGGTAGCTGGTGAGGGGCAAGTACAAGTAGTCCGGGCTGGAAACATGACATCGACCAACCATCTGAAGGCTTTTCCACCCTTCATATTGATACATAGGATCCAAGATCTCATCAAAGATTCTGATCTGATCAACCTTACAAAAGATCGCATGATACATCCTGCAGCTTACGCTTACCCATCCTTGATGAGTGATCAGTAATCCATCTCCAAGATGCGTGTCGAGCAGATCTTACTCCGTTGCGCCTTTGCCTGCGCCGCGGATGCGACTCCAGTGCAGCCCAAGATCGATCAATCTTGTCAGAAAGCTAGCGTTGCAGTCTTGTCCGTCCATGCATACAGAGACACTGACACTTACTAACGAAGACCGCGTAGAGGCGCCGGAACTGCTGGCATTACAGCTGCCGTAATCCCACAATTCGCACGTCCGGTCCTTGATGAGCTGACGAAGTGACAGCAAGCTCTGTCGAATGCTTCCGTAACGGACTTTGTGATTGTAGAGTACAATGACTACATCGGTGGCAGATGTGCGCATACGACATTCGGGCGAAAGCCAGATGGAACCCCCTACACCATCGAATTAGGTGCCAACTGGGTAAGAAAGTCGGAGGTCTCACGGGCACGCTTCGAATATCGATTTGACCATTCAAGTCGCAGGTCCAAGGGATCGTGACACCTCCTGGCCCTGAGAACCCGATATGGACTCTGGTAGGATATTCCGCACACTGCGACGGACGCCACTGATCTCAAACTTTCCAGGCAAAGAAGTACAACCTGACGAACACGTGCGGGCTTCATGGATTCATGCTCAACAACATTGGTCTGACATGAATACAGCTACTCCGATTATGATTCAATTGAAACATTCACCGACACGGGTGCCATCGATTACACGGACTTGTTCGACACGTTTGAGGATGCCTATACGGATTGGGAACAGGATGCTGGCTACATCCTCAATCAGAGCTTGCAAGATCGAAGCGCCCGATCTGGCTTTAGCCTTGCAGGCTGGAGGCCGGGAATGGACAAGCAGGCTGGAGCTGTTGAATGGTTTCAATTCGACTTTGAATATGCGTACACTCCCGTGAGCTTGGCTACGTGAGTCTCGACGCCAGCGATTGACTTCGAACAGGAGCAGAGCTCACAGGAATTTTCCGTCGTTAATTATGTAAGTAACTGAAAACTTTTGCATTTACGATGCGTGCGTCTCATGCCTGCAAGAACACAACTTTCTACCAATATTCCGATGAAAACAATTATGTCTTCGACCAGCGAGGATTCAACACATTCATACAAGGTGAAGCTTCAACATATTTGACTGCGAACGACTCGAGGCTACTTCTAAATACGATCGTTACCAACATCTCCTACAGCGATGACGGCGTCACTGTCTACAACAAAGATGGCAGTTGCATCCAAGCAGACTATGCCATCTGTACCTTCTCGGTTGGCGTTCTCCAAAGCCAAATGATTTCCTTCAAGCCCGAGCTGCCTTCTTGGAAGCAGATGGGTATTGAAACCTTCGCCATGGGTACCTATACCAAAATCTTTTTGCAGTTCCCACCTGATAAAATCTTCTGGAACACTTCCTATCAATTCTTTCTCTACGCCGATCCCGAGGAAAGGGGCTACTATCCAATCTTTCAATCGCTTGATGCCGACGGCTTTCTTCCAGGCTCCGGAATCATCTTCGTGACCGTTGTGCAGACACAATCTTACGTCGTCGAGGCCCAGGATGATGCCACCACGAAAGCTGAAGTGCTTGCCGTTCTTCGAGATATGTTTGGCCCAGACAACGTGCCTGATCCGATCGACTTCACCTACCCACGTTGGAGCCTGGAGCCCTGGGCATACGGCAGCTACTCGAATTGGCCTCCGGGGACTTCGCTGGAGATGCACGAGAATTTGAGAGCCAATGTGGGGAGGCTGTATTTCGCTGGAGAAGCGACAAGCGCGGAATATTTTGGGTTCTTGCATGGAGCGTATTTTGAAGGTCAGAAGGTGGGCATGGAAGTTGCGAGTTGCGTCACAAGCAAGGGATGTGGTGGCGAGAAGCACTATCAAAAGCTGCTCTCCACGACGAATGAAGATGAATACGATGACGCAAATGGATGGGAGGTGTCAAGCTTCTTGAATTATGACTCTGATGATTCATGAAGGTCATTCGGCGGGGAAGCAGTGGAGGAAATCTCGGTTGAGACATCGTGTCTGGCAAGGTTGATGAGCGACTATAGGCCTTCGGTCTCGTTCGGTCATAGACAATCGAGGAGCCTTGTAGCCTTGACATATCAAGACAGTGCCACACAAGAGTGACACCAGGCCTCGTCACTCCATTATACTGGAACAGGCACTCCACCACAAGTGGTGGCAGGTTGGAAAGAATTCAAGAGACTGATGACCCTAATCCGCTCAGCGCTTCTTCTGCTGGTTCTCCTTGAGCACCTTCTTCACGATCTTCTGCTCCTCAATCAAGAATGCCCGTACCACCCTGTCCTTGACGCAATTGGCGCATCTCGATCCGCCGTAGGCACGCTGCACCGTCTTCTTCGGCTTGGAGATGTTGGCGTACTCCCGTGGTCGTAGAGCCGGAATCTAAGCCGTGGGAAATCGCCGTCAGCGCCCATATCATCCGCAAGGGGTTCACGGTCAACATACGCCCGGTAGCTTGACGCCGCAGTCACCACATTTCGGTGGAGTGCCTCGTTTCTTGACGTGCTGATATCGGAGCTTCCCGCCGGGAGTCTTGACCACCCGGACTTTGTTCGATCGGGTGTTGTACCTGATTGAGCATGCTGTTAACACGAATCCTCCTGATTCCTCTTCCTCGCCCTTTTGCCCGATGTCCAAGGAGCGTCTGGGTAGGGAAATCTTACGGATTATTCCGTCGCTGCAAATGGTGTGGTCAGCCAGTGGACTCGAAAGCGATGAAAAGGAGTAGAGACTTACGTATGTCAACCTCGTAGTCATCTTGACAGCTCTGATGTGGATGAGTATCAGACTGCTGTTGTCGTCCGATTTGGCTGTGGGAGGTGAACATTTAGCGATCGCGCTAGAAGTCTTGGCGCGTGGCGGCTCAAGAAATCATCAACTCATTGAGACGAAACCGTCCTCCTTTTCTCTAACCTCATAGTGGACTCGAATCTGGGAGGCGTGTTTGACCGGCGAATGAGGTAAGGGGGAACATCTGTCCATATCGACATCCGACTCAAGAACAAGTTTCGCGGTCAGAGGGGTTCGTGGAGTTGGATGAAGGACTTTGAATCGAGGGAACGGCTCGAATCACGACCCTCCACATATTGCTGTGATCACTAGATCACCATGTCATCACTTCCACCACCTCCTCCTCCTGGCTGGGTTGGCGGGCAGATGTCTATGCCGTCAGCCCCTCCACCACCCGCCTACGCGCCGCCTGCAGATCCTCAAGTCGCAAAGTATGCCCAGAAGAAGAAGGAATGGTTGAGGACACAGCGGAATCGTTTCGGGGAGAAGCGCAAGGGAGGCTTTGTCGAGACCCAGAAGAATGACATGCCGCCAGAGCACCTGCGAAAGATTGTCAAGGATATTGGAGATGTCTCGCAGAAGAAGTTCAGCAGTGACAAGAGAAGCTATCTGGGGGCGCTGAAATACATGCCCCACGCCGTCTTGAAGCTACTGGAGAACATGCCTATGCCGTGGGAATCGGCCAGGGAGGTAAAGGTGCTCTACCATGTCAATGGCTGTCTGACAGTGGTGAATGAGACTCCAAGGGTCATTGAGCCAATCTTTCATGCGCAGTGGGCTACCATGTGGGTCTGTATGAGACGAGAGAAGAGCGATCGACGGCATTTCAAGAGGATGAGATTTCCACCTTTCGATGACGAGGAGCCACCTCTTTCCTGGTCCGAGAATATCGAGGATGTTGAGCCCCTCGAGCCTATACAAATGGAGCTAGATGAAGACGAGGATGATCCAGTGGTCGGATGGTTCTACGAGCATCGCCCTCTGCTTGACACTCCTCACGTGAACGGACCAAGCTACAAAGACTGGAATCTATCATTACCACAGATGGCGACCTTGTACCGCCTCAGCCATCAATTGCTGAGTGATCTGGTGGATAAGAATTATTTCCATATGTTCGACATTGACAGCTTCCAAACGGCCAAGGCACTAAATGTCGCCATTCCTGGTGGTCCTCGCTTCGAGCCATTGTACAAGGACATTGATCCCAATGATGAGGACTTTGGCGAATTCAATGCTATCGACAGGATCATCTTTCGCGCCCCTATCCGCACCGAATACCGGGTAGCCTTTCCCTACCTCTACAACTCACTGCCTCGAAGCGTGAAGTTGGGGTGGTATTCTCATCCGCAGGTCGTCTACGTGCGCGCAGAAGATCCGAGTCTGCCGGCTTTCTACTTCGATCCTGTCATCAATCCCATATCCTCGCGTTCGGTGGCGCCCAAGAATCTCACCGTCAGCCATGAAGATCAAATCTTTGGGGAGGGAAACATGGAGGATGAGGAGTTCACATTACCGGGCAATATGGAGCCATTCATGGCAGGAGAAGAGCTGTACACGAAGGAGACATCTTCCGCCATAGCACTTTGGTGGGCTCCATTCCCATTCGATCGGCGCTCGGGGAAGATGGTGCGCGCACAAGATGTGCCACTGGTCAAACAGTGGTATCTCGAGCACTGTCCACAGGGTCAGCCGGTCAAGGTCAGGGTGTCATACCAGAAGCTTCTGAAGTCTTACGTCCTTAACGAGTTACACAAAAAGCGACCAAAGGCGCAGAACAAACAGAATCTGATGAAGTCACTAAAGTCGACCAAGTTCTTCCAGCAGACAACCATTGATTGGGTAGAGGCAGGCCTCCAAGTTTGCCGGCAAGGGTTCAACATGTTGAACCTGCTCATTCATAGGAAGAACCTCACATATCTCCATCTGGATTACAACTTCAACCTGAAACCTGTCAAGACTTTGACCACCAAGGAACGGAAAAAGTCGCGATTTGGCAACGCGTTCCATCTGATGCGTGAGCTGTTAAGACTTACGAAGTTAATCGTCGATGCTCAGGTCCAGTACCGTCTTGGCAATATTGATGCATTCCAACTTGCTGACGGCATCCTGTATGCCTTCAATCATGTAGGGCAGCTGACCGGCATGTACCGTTACAAGTACAAGCTCATGCATCAGATTCGGTCTTGCAAGGATCTAAAGCATCTTATCTACTACCGCTTCAACTCGGGCCCAGTCGGTAAGGGGCCTGGCTGTGGCTTTTGGGCTCCTGCATGGCGAGTCTGGCTTTTCTTCATGCGCGGTATCATTCCTCTACTTGAACGTTGGCTGGGCAATCTCCTGTCCCGTCAATTCGAAGGTCGGCACAGTAAGGGTGTAGCGAAGACTGTCACAAAGCAGAGGGTCGAGTCGCATTTCGATCTCGAACTCCGCGCGTCTGTAATGGCAGATCTCATGGACATGATGCCAGAAGGCATAAAGCAGAACAAGGTCAACACCGTTCTACAGCATCTATCAGAGGCTTGGAGGTGTTGGAAGAGTAATATTCCCTGGAAGGTGCCTGGCTTACCCGCGCCCATTGAAAACATCATCCTGAGATACGTAAAGAGCAAAGCAGATTGGTGGATATCTGTTGCTCATTACAACCGAGAGCGCATCAGGAGAGGAGCCACGGTTGACAAGACAGTCGCGAAGAAGAATCTTGGAAGACTGACCCGTCTGTGGCTGAAGGCAGAGCAGGAACGGCAGCACAACTACATGAAAGATGGGCCGTATGTCTCGTCCGAGGAAGCTGTTGCGATCTACACAACGACGGTGCACTGGTTGGAGTCAAGGAAATTCTCACCTATTCCATTCCCAGCAGTCTCATATAAACATGATACCAAGATTCTGATTCTTGCACTCGAGCGCCTACGTGAAGCTTACTCGGTCAAAGGTCGCCTCAATCAAAACCAGCGAGAAGAGCTTGCCCTCATTGAGCAGGCTTACGATTCTCCTGGGACTACCCTTTCGCGAATAAAGCGTTTCCTTCTCACTCAACGTGCGTTCAAAGAGGTCGGGATTGACATGAACGACAATTACAGCAGCATCAATCCGGTCTATGACATTGAGCCAATCGAGAAAATTACAGACGCATATCTAGATCAATATCTCTGGTACCAGGCAGACCAGCGGCATCTCTTCCCAGCTTGGATCAAGCCGTCAGATTCCGAGGTGCCACCCCTGCTTACATATAAATGGGCACAGGGTATCAACAACCTTGGAGGAGTTTGGGAGACAGAGAATGGCGAGTGCAATGTCATGATGGAGACGCAGCTCTCCAAGGTATATGAAAAGATTGATCTGACTTTACTTAACCGACTGCTCCGCCTTATCATGGACCACAATCTGGCAGATTACATTACATCCAAGAATAATGTGCAGCTCAACTACAAGGACATGAACCATACCAACAGCTATGGTATGATCCGAGGGCTACAATTCTCGGGCTTCGTGTTCCAGTACTATGGGTTGGTTCTCGACCTGCTGCTCCTGGGTCTACAGCGCGCGAGTGAAATCGCGGGACCGCCGCAGAGTCCGAATGATTTCCTGCAGTTTAGGGACCGAAAGACCGAGACAAGGCATCCAATAAGGCTGTACACGAGATATATCGACAGAATTTGGGTATTCCTTAGGTTCAGCGCCGATGAATCCAGGGACTTGATCCAGCGGTTCCTTACTGAGCAACCGGATCCCAATTTTGAGAATGTCATTGGATATCGGAACAAGAAGTGCTGGCCCCGAGATTCGCGAATGCGCCTGATGAGACACGATGTCAATCTCGGACGTGCCGTTTTCTGGGATCTGAAGAACCGCCTTCCCCGTTCTGTCACTACCGTTGAATGGGATGATACCTTTGCAAGCGTGTACAGTCGAGACAACCCGAACCTCCTCTTCTCGATGAGCGGATTCGAGGTGCGAATTTTGCCCAAGATTCGAAATCAAAATGACGACTTCCCAATTCAAGACAGTGTCTGGTCTTTGGTCGATAACACGACCAAGGAGAGGACTGCTCATGCATTTTTGCAGGTAACAGAAGAGGACATTCAAAAGTTCAACAATCGTATCCGGCAGATCCTCATGTCGTCCGGGTCAACGACCTTCACAAAGATTGCCAATAAATGGAATACGAGCTTGATTGCGCTCTTCACTTATTACCGCGAGGCTGCAGTATCTACCGTCAATTTGTTGGACACAATTGTCAAATGCGAGACCAAGATCCAAACACGAGTCAAGATCGGTCTCAACTCCAAGATGCCTTCAAGGTTCCCACCTGCTGTCTTCTACACACCGAAGGAGCTTGGCGGGCTTGGTATGATATCCGGTTCCCACATTCTCATACCCACTAGCGATAAGCGGTGGTCGAAGCAGACAGATACCGGTGTCACTCACTACCGTGCCGGTATGAGCCACGACGAAGAGACGCTCATACCGAACATCTTCCGCTACATCATCCCTTGGGAAGCAGAATTTATTGACTCGCAGCGCGTCTGGACGGAATACTCACAGAAGAGACAAGAAGCCAACCAGCAGAACCGACGGCTGACGCTCGAGGACCTGGAGGACAGCTGGGACCGAGGCCTGCCCCGTATCAACACTCTGTTCCAAAAAGATCGAAGTACCCTGAGCTTCGACAAGGGGTTCAGGGCCCGGACCGAGTTCAAAACGTACCAGCTGATGAAGAGCAATCCTTTCTGGTGGACGAGCCAGCGACATGACGGCAAGCTTTGGAATCTCAACGCCTACAGGACCGATGTCATTCAGGCGCTTGGTGGGGTTGAGACGATCCTTGAGCATACCCTCTTCAAGGCCACAGCATTTCCGTCGTGGGAGGGCTTGTTCTGGGAGAAAGCTTCGGGTTTCGAAGAGTCCATGAAGTTCAAGAAACTCACAAACGCTCAGCGATCGGGTCTCAACCAGATTCCTAATCGTCGCTTCACGCTGTGGTGGTCACCTACCATTAATCGAGCCAATGTCTACGTTGGTTTCCAGGTCCAACTCGATCTGACAGGCATCTTCTTGCACGGCAAAATCCCAACCCTCAAGATCTCATTGATCCAAATCTTCCGGGCTCATTTGTGGCAGAAGATCCATGAGTCAGTTGTGATGGATCTGTGCCAAGTGTTCGACCAGGAGCTGGACCAACTAGGTATTGAGACTGTGCAAAAGGAGACCATCCATCCCAGAAAGTCCTACAAGATGAACAGTTCTTGCGCTGACATTCTGCTGTTTGCGACGCACAAATGGAACGTCACTCGACCGTCCATTTTATTTGACACGAAGGACATCACAGAGCCGACGACCACGAATAAGTTCTGGATTGACGTGCAATTGCGTTATGGCGATTACGACTCTCACGATGTGGAACGATATGTACGAGCCAAGTACCTTGACTACACGACTGACAGTATGAGTATCTACCCGTCAGCTACTGGTCTGATGATTGGTATTGATCTTGCATATAATTTGTACTCAGCATATGGCCAGTACTTTCCCGGTCTCAAGACACTGGTGCAGCAAGCCATGGCAAAGATCATGAAGGCCAACCCTGCTCTGTACGTCTTGCGAGAACGGATACGAAAGGGTCTTCAGCTGTACGCATCTGAAAGCAACCAAGAGTTTCTCAATTCTCAAAACTACTCGGAACTCTTCAGCAACCAGATCCAGCTCTTCATTGATGACACCAACGTCTACCGTGTAACGATCCACAAGACTTTTGAAGGGAACTTGACTACTAAGCCAATCAATGGTGCCATCTTTATCTTCAATCCAAGGACCGGCCAGCTCTTCCTGAAGATCATCCACACCAGTGTCTGGGCTGGACAGAAACGTCTAGGCCAGCTCGCAAAATGGAAGACTGCGGAAGAAGTGGCAGCGCTGATCAGATCTTTGCCGGTGGAGGAACAGCCAAAGCAGCTGATTGTGACCCGGAAAGGTCTGCTCGATCCTCTAGAGGTGCACTTGCTCGACTTTCCCAACATCTCCATTCGTGCATCCGAGTTACAACTGCCTTTCCAAGCAGCCATGAAGGTTGAGAAGCTTGGGGACATGATTCTTCGAGCCACAGAACCTAAGATGATGCTCTACAATCTCTACGATGAATGGTTAAAGACCATATCATCATACACCGCCTTCTCCCGTCTGATCCTCATACTACGCGCTCTTCACGTCAATCAGGACAAGACTAAGCTCCTTCTGCGTCCGGACAAGACTGTGATCACAAAGGAACATCACATCTGGCCCACGCTGGCAGACGAGGACTGGATCAAGGTTGAAGTGCAATTGCGTGACTTGATCCTCAACGACTACGGGAAGAAGAACAATGTCAATACTTCTTCTCTCACCAGTAGCGAAGTCCGTGACATCATTCTTGGTATGGAGATCAGCGCGCCCAGCATGCAACGCCAGCAAGCCGCCGAGATCGAGAAGCAGCAACAAGAGCAGCAGCAGCTGACGGCCGTGACCACCAAAACCCAAAATGTCCACGGCGAAGACATCATCGTCACGACGACCTCCCAATTCGAGCAACAATCTTTTGCATCAAAGACCGAATGGCGAACCCGCGCCATCGCCACATCCAATCTTCGAACTCGGGCCAATAACATCTACATCTCCTCCGATGACATCGTCGAAGAAGGCCACCACACCTACATCATGCCCAAAAACATACTCAAGCGCTTCATCACCATCTCTGATCTCCGTGTCCAAGTGGCAGGCTACCTCTACGGCTCCTCCCCGCCCGACAACGATGTCGTCAAGGAAATCAAGACCATCGTCATGGTGCCCCAAGTGGGCAACACCCGCGATATCCAACTCCCGCACCAGCTGCCCACCCATCCTTCCCTCGCCAAGCTCGAACCCCTGGGCATCATCCACACCGTCGCGGGCAATGAGCCCCCTTACATGACCGCCAGCGACGTCACCCATCACGCCCGGCTCATGGCCGCTCACTCGTCCTGGGACAAGAAAACCATCACCATGACCGTCTCCTTCACCCCCGGCTCCGTCAGCCTGGCCGCCTGGGCGCTCACCCCGCAGGGCTACAAATGGGGCGTCGAGAACAAGGACCTCTCATCCGACATGCCGGCCGGCTTCTCCACCACGGGACTGGGCGAGAAGACGCAGCTGCTGCTGTCGGACAAGATCCGGGGCATGTTCCTGACGCCTGAGGACGATCGCTGGAACTACAGCTTCATGGGCGCGAGCTTCGGGAGCGTGGAGAAGCGGGTGCCGCAGGTCAAGGTGGATGTGCCCGTCGGGTTCTACGATGCCGTGCATCGGGTGCTGCATTTCCAGAATTTTGCGGAGTTGGAGGATGTTGGGGTGGATCGGGAGGACAATTTTGCGTGATGGGTTGGTCGATCGAGAGGAGCAGTTGCGGCGTGGAGGACGTGAAAGGTTGAGACGGAGAGTATCAAGCGTTTTCCATTTGGCAGGTTCATTTCGCCGGATCTTGCATTGCGCGGGGCGTTGCGAGGGCAAGAAGCATGAGTCGTGTTCGAGCTTGTATTCGATACCAGCAAATCCTACACAAAAGACCTGCCATTCCGACCCTGGGAGCGACGTTTTTATGAATGCACTTTGTCCTTGTTGAAGAACTCTCTGAAGATCACAAATACATGCACATTTCACCATGCCACACTTCTCCCATTGCTCCATCTAATCCTCTCAAAATATGTACACCTCCTTCCCTCCCCTTCCTCAATGATGCGCCCCCCCCGTCGCCGTCGCCGTCGCCCCAGGATGCACAAACCCCGGCGGCGCACCCCTATACTCGGGCTTTACAAAATCCGCCATCGTCTTGGGCTCCTCATAATTATGATGCGCATCCCCATGCCCATGGTCCCCCTCCCCATGCGCCCCATGCCCATGCCCATGCCCCGCATCATCCGGCGGTCCAATATACTCCATCCGATACACACTCCCGCACTCGGTGCACCTTTCCAACGGCCTCGCCCGACTCAGCCCCAGCCAAATCACCCAATGGCTGTCCGCGGGGTACCCCGTGCAACCCGCGAACTGCTCGTCCCCTGCGCTGTTCACCACGATCGGGTTGTCCAGCGTGCCCTTGCGCGAGGCGTCGAGCGGCTTCATGTCGAAGACGTCGATGCCTTGCATCTTCCCCAGGATCTCGAAGCGTTCCAGCCCCGTGGATTGTTCGAGGTCGGTGGGCATGGTGCCCGGGGCGGCGCCGGGGGGGAGGAGGTCGGATTCGGTGCGGACGTCTGTGGGGGGGGTTTCTTTAGTGGTGGGGTTTCGGAGGAGGAGGGTGGTAAGAAGGGGAGGGATGGAAGCGAAGCAGAGGGGTTTGATTGGGGAGGGTGGCCCTGTCTGGCAATTGGGGGGCAGGACAGCTCTTCCATCCCTTTTTTTTCTTCTCTCCTCCTTTTGGCATGAACATCATCAATCCGATGGGGACTCATTCCCATCAAGAATGCATCTCGACTTATTTGGAGATACTCGAGATGCCTTCCCAATGATCTCAGCCCCGCCCCCCTTCCCCGCTGCCAGTAGCCACACTCTTCCCAAACCCATCCCGCCCACCTTCGTGCTTTCTACTCATGGGAAGGGAGGGGGCACGCCAAAGCATCAATCCCTCACTGTGAGAAGAAGGAAGAAAACGTTCCACGTACCTTCAAACGGCACCATCTTCGACGTCGGCTCTCCCGGCTTCGGATCGCCATCGTGTGAGGCATCTGCGGAAGTTTTGGTCAGCAACAATTTTCATGTCAAAAGCTCATGAGTCCCTGCTGTTGTCCCCCTCCGCTCTTCCCTTCTTCCACATGGCAGTGAAGATAGAGCGTCCCCGCTACAATTTGTCCCCGAAGGGTTTCAGGGCGATTTCGCATCAAAAAGGAAGAAAAACGTACATCTCGTGATGCTGGGGGTGAACATCCGTGTATTGACCGGCTTTGCAGCGACACCGCCGCCGACGACGCGCCGTGAGAGGGCGGCAGCTGAGCGGCGTAGCATGATCAGCAATTTTGTTGTGAGATCTCTGGGACCGTGTGTGTCAGGTGGCGCGGGATTCGGGTGATGAGATTGTCTAGATATTTGAGGATTCTCGGATGGGAGAGCTGGAGGGTGTCCAAGATGGCGCTAGTCCGGAAGCGGTCCGGCGAGCAAATTGAGAGCCGGATGTGCTGAGGTGCCAAGACAACAATGAAGAGATATGGATATGGGAGTTTACAACGGCACCACAATAAAACATCTAGGAAGGAGAGTGTTTACAAATATTGAATGTGTTATGGATGAGAGATTTGTAGATGTGGAGACTTTTCGATTGATTTCATCACGCTATCGGCGTCTAGATCCACAAAAGCCTTCCTCTTCTCATTTCCTCTCACCCCCTTTCCTCTTCCCATTCATTTCCATCATCACTCTCTCTTCTTCACTCCTCGTCCCCTTCATCTTTCATCAAACGGCTAGGCGTGGTAGCCCATATCCAACTTTATCAATATTTTCGAGACTTTGCAAGCATCTTGGAGACTGCCTGGTTCTCAATTTTTCCCATCCAACTTGACCCGCCCAACGGCATGCTGTTCCTGGGACGTGTCCAGGTCAGTGTGATGATGATGCCGGTAGCCATTGATGAGGCCAGCTGTCATTCACACCAGGAAACCAGTTCCTGATGGAATACCAGAATGATTGGATGTGTGCATAATGAAATGCAACAATAATGCAAGAAAACACCTTTCTTTCATTGACAACTCTCCATCTAGCGGCGGGAGCTGCGGACGGCCTGTCTGGGCCTGACCTCAACGTAGCGGGCCTTGCTCTTGGAGGAGGAAGAAGACCGGCGCACGGGGCGCTCATCCTCGGATTCGCTCTCGGACTCGGACTCGGACATCTCGCTGTCGGACTCGGAGCTGTCGGATCCGCAGCGGGAGCCACCGCAGTCGAGCTTGACGCGGTCGCCGCGGCGGGTGACACCGTAGCGATTGCAGGAGCAGCCGGAGGAGCTGGAGAGCGACGAGAGCGACGAGGGGGAGCTGCGGTCGGAGCCCGAGGAGCGGGATGACAGGCTGGAGCCGACGGACGAGGGTGGCGACGCGTGGCGCATGTCGTACAGGGAAGCCTGCTCGAGCTTCTCGGCGATGTCTTCCATACCGGGGCCCATGGAGTAGTCGGCCTCGCGGACGGCGCGGGAAGCGTACGGCTTGGAGGGCTTGGGGCAGACGATGCGGGATGGGGACAGGCCACGGCCCTTGGGGATCTCGGCCGAGGCGCGCTTGGAGCTGGTCGAGGCGGACTTGGGCACATCAAGGATGTTGAGCATGCGGCCGGTGGTGGGCTCCTTGGTGGCGGACACCGAGGGGTCGTGGGAGACGTGGTAGCCGTCAATGATGTAGTAATACCAGTAGCGGCTGCCGGGCTTGAGGGTGGAGTTGCCGAAGCGGAATGTTCCCTTCCATTTGCCGGCGGTGGAAGCCTTGGACAAGGGAAGCTGTCCGGAGTAGTTGTCCCATGAGCCGAGGAGATGGGCGGTCTTGACCTTGGAGCTGGTGGAGAGGGTGAAAGACAGTTGAGTGGAAGACATTATTGCTGATTAAGGGGTGGTAAAATGTGGGGATAAATAATAAATAATGGTGTGGTGGTCGAGATGGGATTCTGATATTGCTGAAAGGCTACCGGAGCACTTCAACAAATGGATTCCGACGTAAAACACGAAAATAAGAATAGTGAGTATAACGTGAGCTATGCAAAGACTTGACGACCGGCGACAAGACTTGGGTTGGATAGTTAATTCGAGAGTAAGAGACAAGAATAACGACCAAGAGCACAGCTCGTTGGCAAGGAACAAACAAACGAATTACTATGGATAGCTCAAAAAGAAATTGGAGGCTTGCTACAGAGGAAAGAGAAGAAGAGAGCAGAAGAGGGAGCATAACCGCTGTACTTATGTCCTCGACCACCAGGCCACATTTCGGATCGTGATGCTGATCTTGCTGGGGAGGGATTCATTGGTGCCATGCCCCGCTCTGCTCGGATTGAGCATTTGATCAGTTTGATGACCTGCGTCCAGCCTTGGCTGCATAAGGAAGTCCAAGAGCAGGGAATGATTGCCGGCTTCAAGCAAGCTGGGCGCTTAGAGACAGCGAGATCCTTAGCCTGAGCAAATGTTTTAGTGGGGCCTGTTTCTATTTGCAGACGTGGAGTGCAGATGGTGAACTTGAAATGATGGCATCGCACTTGCAAGGCACTAGAACCGGTAGCCTGATGTAGTGTGATAGGCCTAGAGTTCGGAAGCTAACAGCAGCTGTCGCCAATCATCAGCCGTCGTTCAGCTTTATAGTCTATCGTGCAGCACCGCTAGGCACTCATGGGCGCTTAGGCTGCTGGCTGATGAACGACTCTGCAGTCTGCAGGTCTGCACTGGCATTTGGCAGCTTGTCCCATGCATATCCAGGCGTGGACTTGTTATGCATGGGTGATCACTTCTCAACAAACCTGATGATCCGAACAAGCTTCGAGTCATTTCATTGCCTCTTGCCATCTCGGAGATCATTCTATTCCCCAAGTACTATTGTACAGCAGTCCGGCCTTCAACCAGGCTTCTCAAAGGTCCGTCACGCACGCCATTGGCAGGAGAATGCAGGAACCATCTGCCCCATCCGATCGCCGTTGCCCACGACTCCATCGCTGTGTTATGTCTCATACTGTTTGCACCAAAGTAGATATAAGCCCAATTGGGGTAGATTAAGATTGCCGGGTCAGCTGTTGTAGCTTTCCCGTTGGATCTTGGAGAGCATGGCAACATCCCGTCTTGACGCCGTGTGGGGTTGCTCTCCGCTGCTAAATCATGTTCGAGCTAGCCGGCTGATGTCAAGATGCTCTTGTTACCGCACTGTCACACCGGACCGCTCGGTGAAAAGTCTAGTCGCAATGTTCATGGAGCCGAGCTCTTGGAATAATAGTTTGGCGGCGTAGGGAATGTGGATCTGGGAGATCTCGGTCTTGTTCCTACACGGCCGGCATTCAAACGAGGTCTTTTTGAGGTTTCTGAAGAAAGCAATCGTTAGCTTTTCACGCCTGCATTAGGCACGTGGAGAACACTTACGCAACTGGCGTCATCAGACCGCAAATGTTACAGATGTGCACTCTGAAAGCATCTGACACCTCAAACAATCGCTCCTTCAGGAAGGCGCTGGCACCGTGCGAGATCATGCAATCGCGCTCCATCTCTCCGAAACGTAGGCCACCGTCTCTTGCCCTTCCCTCAACTGGCTGCCTAGTCAAGATTTGGACGGGGCCGCGAGCTCGTGCATGGATCTTGTCATCCACCATGTGCCGTAAGCGCTGATAATATGTGGGTCCAAGGAAGACTTGCGCCACTAGCTTTCGTCCCGTGTGCCCGTTGTACATGACCTCGAAGCCTCGCGACTGGTAGCCATGTTCGCGAAGCAGCCTTGACACTGAGTCCACAGTAACTTCCGTAAAAGGGGTAGCGTCACCTTCAAAGCCTCGGAGGGATGACACCTTACTGAGCTGACACTCAATCAAATGAGCAATAGTCATTCGCGAAGGAATAGCATGGGGGTTGATGATCAGGTCTGGCACCACGCCTTCACTAGTGAAAGGCATGTCCTCCTGGCGGTAAGTGATGCCGATCGTCCCTTTCTGACCGTGCCTGGAAGCAAACTTGTCCCCAATCTGGGGAATCTTGGTCGTTCTCATGCGAACCTTGACAAACCGGAGGCCGTCGGAGTTGGTCGACAGAAGCACCTGATCGACGATTCCGTTTTCTGTACTACGTAGCGGTGTTGAAGTATCACGTTTGACATGCAACTTCGTCCGCTGCCCAAGCTCCTCAGCATCCGGGGCAATAGGAGCTGTCTTGCCGATGATAATGTCCTCCCCAGATACCCGGACACCGGGGGAAACAATGCCATCATCGTCAAGTTTATCGTACGTCCCGTGCTTGAGGCTGAGCGTGTCGCTGCGCATGGGTTTCTCAAATTGTTCAACGACTGACATCCCGACCCTCTTTTCTTGATCCGTGTAGGCACGATAGAACAAGCTTCGAAAAAGGCCCCTGTCTATACTGCTCTGGTTCATTATCACGGAATCTTCCTGATTGTACCCAGAGTAGCAAGCAATGGCCACAATGGCGTTCTGTCCAGCTGGCAATTCTCTGAACTTCAGGAACTCCATGGACCGTGTCGTCGCAAGAGGTTTTTGAGGATAATAGAGGATGTTGGCCATGGTATCCATACGAACATCATAATTTGTCAGGAAGACGCCCATTGCCTGCTTCCCCATTGCAGACTGGTATGTGTTTCTGGGCGACTGATTGTGATCGGGAAAAGGGATAATGCTCGCACATATGCCCAGGATCATGCTTGGATGAATCTCACAGTGTGTCCAAGCTTGCCGAATCGCCTTGGGTCTCACTTTCATACGCTTGTTTGGGTCATCCTTGTTATCATCCCCCGCCAACGCATCGTCTCCGTATGTTGAGTAGTGCTTCGATATCTCAAGATCTTCGGGAGTCATGACAATCATGATGGTCTCCTCTTCCTCGGCGTCCACGTATTCAACCTTGCCATTCTTGACCAGTCCCTGCCATCCTATAGCCTGGTCTTCCCTATCTTGAGCGTCCATGCTGCTTATCAACTCGCGGTTTTGGTCAAGTTCTTGAACGTCGTGCTTTGTGAGCACCAAGTTGCCAAAGTTTTGGTCCCGCGGATTGCTTTCGACAACGAATAGAGGCCGGCAGACTCGCCCAGCGTCTGTAAAGATCTTGAATTCACGATCCCGAATATCACGTACCAGGCTGACCTCGTAGGATATCAAGCCTTTCCTTCGGAGGCTCATCACTGTAGCGGTCAATATAGCCGGCTGAGAATGGACACCGACCCAGACACCATTCACAAAGATCTTAGTTGCATTGGGGTTACTCAAAGGCTCATATTCTTCGAGCAACTCCATCTGTCGTTGCATCATGAAGTCGACGATAGGTTGCCCCGGGGTGCCGACGGTGATGTAGCACATCAGAGCTAAATTTTTCACCAGGCCACACGCTTGTCCTTCAGGGGTCTCTGCTGGACATACCAGGCCCCAGTGAGTATTATGCAACTGCCGAGGCTTCGCAATTTTCCCATCTCGGCCAATAGGGGTGTTCGTTCGACGGAGATGGGACAAGGTTGAAGCAAACGTGTAGCGATTTAGCACTTGGGAGACTCCGGCTTTTGAGGATGCAGCCTTCTTTTGATCTCCCCAATTACCAGTGGCCAGAGAATACTTCAGCCCATTCGTCAGGGTGGTGGATTTGACAGCCAGGGTCAGATTAAATTCTTTATTATTCTCAACACACCTTTGCAAATATTTGTAGACGTCCTTTGTAAGCTTGTAGAAGAGCATGCGGAAGAGTCCTGCTAAGAGTGGTCCGGCGAGATCCAAACGCTTCTTGCCAAAGTGGTCTCGATCGTCTGGCTCTTTACGGCCCAAAGCGCATTGTAGCAATCGATTGACCATGTAACCAAGAAAGAATGCCTTTCGTGTTTCGCTGCCCTCCACTTGGGCGATATGCGGCAGAAACTCTTTTTGCATGATGTCTCTTGCATACTTGATACGTTTGTCTCTGGTCACGCCCTGGGAATTCCCACGCTTGCCGATGAAGTCGAGAGCCACCTCTCGGTCTTGAATGACGAACGCTTCTTCGATGCACGGTTTGAGCATCTCCAACATCTGCGTATCCTTCCGGTCGTAGCAAATATGGTTCAGGATGTCTTCGTCAGAAACGACACCGAGGGCACGGAAGACAATGGCGATGGGTATCTCCGTTTTGATGTAGGGTAAGGTGCATTTGATGGTTTGACCAAAACCGCCTTTTGAGCCTTCACCTTTCTCATAGAGCTTGATTTGCATGCTCGAGATGAGCCGGGAACCTTTTTCGACCGCGCTTCTGATTTCGGCAACATAGGGGGTGTTACTCTGTGCCTTCTTGAAGACCTGGACAATGTTGGCGGCACTGCGCTCTTGAGCAATAAGGACCTTTTCACTTCCATTGATGATGAAATAGCCACCCTGATCATAAGGGCATTCGTTCCAGCTGTACAGCTCCTCGTCCGAAAGCCCCTTCAGCATGCAGTATTTCGACTTGAGCATGATGGGCAGCTTCCCAACGAAGACCTTGATAGGCTCAGGCTCCTTGTCTCCATCCTCATTCTCCCACTCAAGAAATTGCCCAGGGGCTGATTTCGAACCGGCTCCGGCGGTCGCGAGTTCCTCAGGATCCGCATCATTCGCTTGTCGTTCCCGCGCCAGTGATTTCTTGGTCGTCATCTCAAGGTACATGGGGCTGGAGTAGGTCAGATTGCGGAGACGGGCCTCATGTGGTAACATCGGGGCAGTGCTCCCGTCACTTTCGGTCATGGACGGGCGTGATAACATGACGGTACCAAATTTGATCTCGTATCGCCTGATGACTGGCGCATCCATATCGTCCTCATTCTGCGGCAAGTTCTGATCTAAAACAAGCTGGGAGTTTTCTGCGACCAACTCTTGCATGGTCGAGGCGACGAATTCATCAAAGGACTCGAGCTGCTGTGACACGAGCCCCTTGGTATCGAAGAAGGAGGACACGACTGTCCAGCAGTCCTCGGCGGTAATGCCCTCCTCTTCTTCTTCTTCCTCCTCATCGTAGAAGTCATCATAGGGTTGTATCGCAGCCATGATGAGCGAATGAAGCGACTTGATTCAGACCAGACAGCTACTTTCTCAGACCAGAAGGGTCAGCGCCACAGCGCATAGGAAGGCTCACTGGCGCTCATACGTGGAGGACTGGCAAGCTGAGAGATTCGCTTCCTCGCTGTTGAGTGGAAAGTCAGCATAGAGAGTAAAGGGGAGGAGACGATGGCACGCAAGAATGCGATGCTGTACAAAGGAATGGTTAATTCACAAGCCTCCAAAAACATCCTCGATTTCAACTAAGACAAATGTAGACTAACTAGAATAGCTCAGCCCCATGTCAAAAAGGCCTTGGCGCCATGCTGGTTCACCCCGCATGACTCTTCCAACTCAACGATGTTACCGTATCTTTTAATATGCGCACATGACTAGAAGGATAGTGACATCAACAGACATTATCAGACACTCATCTTACGCGTGGGAAACCTGGCTTGAAAGACACATGCTAATGAGCCTCTCCGTGCCTTCCTAATGCAGTATCATGTGGGGTGTTGCCCTTAGTGTTCTACTATCTCTTCGTCTGGCATTGTGTGAACGTTTAGATACAGACCGGCTTAATAATTCCCACGAGCGCGGATGAGTCAAATGTAAAAGCTTCGTTCGGACTTTTCTACTGAATCCTTCATTGTATCATGGCTTTTGCACTACATCTATGCTGCCATCGGTCTCTTGCTCCTGCAAGCAGCTGCCCTTCTCCACCTACTCGATAGCATCATGTCAAAGGCGCGAAAGGCGCCGAAGCTGCCTCTGCGGCAGCTTGTTGTGCTATCTCTATGTCGTTTCGCCGAACCAATCGCCCTGACCTCTGTGTTTCCTTATCTTCCAGAGATGATTGAAAGCTTCGACGTCCCCGAGAAAGAGGTATCGAAATGGGCAGGCATTGCTTCGGCTGTCTTTTCACTCAGCCAGGCCACCACTGGAGTCATGTGGGGTCGAGCAGCAGACATATTTGGCAGGAAACCTGCAATATTATGCGGCATGCTCTGCATTATGATCACCAGCATACTCTTTGGCTTTTCGCGGTCATTGCCATGGGTAATCGTGGCAAGATCATTAGCCGGGGCTGGGAATGGAAACGTGGGTACCATGAGAACGGTTGTTGCCGAACTCGTGCCCCAGAAAGAGCTGCAGCCAAAGGCATTTGCAATCATGCCACTAGTATGGACCATTGGCAGTGTCTTTGGGCCAGCCTTTGGAGGAGCTCTCGCCAATCCAGCTCGCAAATTTCCCCAACTTTTTGGCAGCAGCAACTTTTTGAAGGACTACCCCTTCGCACTTCCTAATCTCGTGGCTGCTGCACTCTTCCTCATTGGTCTCACCGTTGGCATCTTGTTTCTCGAAGAGACACTCGAGACCAAGGCAGACCGCCCCGATTACGGACGAAAGTTGGGAGACATGCTCCTGCGGCCATTTCATACGAAACAGACAAAGAAGTGGGCTTATAAGGATCAAACATCACCCCTGCTCAAGCATTCTCATATGTCATCTGTCTCTACGCTTGCTGATGAGGAGACGAGCCAGCCTCAAAAGGCAGCACCCGCTCCAGTGACCTATCGAGAAGTTTTCACCTATCAATCGAGTCTGAACCTCCTTACATACTCGTTACTCGCTCTGCACTCGATAGCATACGATCAACTGCTCCCGATCTTTATGCATTACCCTCTTCAGACCGATAGAAATTCGAATCCAGACGTCAGTCTACCCTTCAAATTCACGGGTGGCTTTGGCATCAATTCAGATCGTATCGGTGTGATCTTTGTAATCTACGGGATTGTCGGCATGTTCATTCAGTTCTTCGTCTTCCCGTACTTGGCCAAGCACTTGGGCGTGCTCAGATTGTTGAAGACCGTCTCAATTATCGTGCCGTTCACCTACGTCATCACCCCTTTCACAGCTCTCCTGCCTACCCAAACATCACAGCAAGTTGGGGTGATGCTCGTCATGTTGGTGAAGTCTTTCACAGCGATCTGTGCATTCCCATGTTCGATAATATTGCTCACCAACAGCGCCACAGCTTTACGGATCCTAGGGACCCTGAACGGCATAGCAGTCAGCCTGAGCGCTCTCGGCAGAGCTGCTGGGCCAGCAATAGGGGGTTGGACCTTCACGATAGGCGTCAACGTCGGCTATGGAATACTGCCATGGTGGACGCTGGCAGCCTTTGCCGTCCTGGCTGCTCTACCGGTGTGGTGGCTCGTAGAGATGGAAGGTTTCAAAAGTGCTGCCGGCAGTGACGACGACGACGACGAGGGCATGGAAGAGGGGGCCGACGTGTTAATGGATGCAAATGGCGAGAGGCAGACATCTGGTACCCCTTTCACTGACGATCCGCACAATGGCACCAAAATAAACCTAGATGATGAAGAACTCGTTGTCGAGGAAGAGGAGACTGAAAATCCATAAACTTTGTCAAACACGATAAGCCATAATAGAAAGAAAGATCCTTCTCCGCCCATTCACAAACGATTTTCCAGTCCCATTGGCATGAAAGAGAATGTTGGGCTTGGGTTGACAAGAGACTAAGCAATGGCTTGGGGCACAGCAATTGTGGGTACGGTGCCGGGGGACATCAGTTCACTAGGCTTCGACACGAGCGTTAGGTACGTATGCCTAAAGGCGCGTAGGCTATGGTGATTACTATGCATCATGATGCTTGTACTTGAACGTCACAAGCTGCAATGTTGTCAGATCTTAATTGCTTGGTCAATCCTAATCATTGCTTCGCTTACTGACTTGGAACTGGGACTTTGATTTACATCATGAGAAACCTTGATACTGATACACACATAAGGTACGCTCCTGGGTCGCCGAGACCATAGTCGTCGTTGTTCTCTCTTGGGAACGAGATGTTGAGAGCTTCAGAGCCTGAATCATATCTCAGGTACCTATTGACAATTCATGCCCGTGTAAATCTTGACCGTATGGACACCTTCCTGTCTCACGGCAAGCTCAACCTGAGTGATTAGCGTTGAAGGGCCATCAGCGAGAATCAGCCTCGTCAAACTCCAGGTCGATGTGCCATCATTAATGGACCAATTGGCTCTTTATCCCCGTTACTTCTCGGCTGAAATCATTGCTTGTCCACCCGCCTTCAATAGCCCAATTGAGATTGCTCTGCAATTAGCTGCATATCATGAATCCTTGCTGCATTCTCTCATTCCAGGCAAAATTTTCGTCATTGACCGCATGCGCTCCGAAGATCACAACGCCTGAGACAGCATGATGGCCTCTGGCTTGCATATGCCAGGATCTGACGTCGCAAATTACAGCCTACTGCTTACAGGCTGGATGTCCATGGTCCTCGTTGGTGTAAGTGCGAGCCCAGCTCCTACTCCACTCCGCTTCTTTGTGCAGGACATTTGCCATCGACGTTCAAAAATCCGTGCACGCGCCTTGATTATCTTCAGATATTTGCCCGGGCGAACCTTGGTCTTGAAAATGAAACCAAAGGTGTGGGTGTGAGTGGCTCAAAGACCTCCTTTTCAAAAGACGCAGATTGACAGCGTGAACTCCTGAAGGTACCGGACTCCAGACGATCTACACCGGTTGCCTCGGTTTTCGAAGCATTCACCATTGCTTCGGGTCGAACAAGGCAGTCAATGTATGTCAGATTTTGACGTGGCGCGTCCTCACGTGTCGTTCGATAGGAAAGGACTGCTCATACTAATTTGGGGCTCCGCTTTGGAGTCTCAACATACAGACAAGGCGTTACAGTGCCCTCGAAGACCTTCGTACATCTGTCTCACGGCAGAAATTTTCTGCTTCTTCTTCTGAAAGTCTTGGTGAGAAGTCCTAGAGCACGTCTACCTTTACTCTCACCCTTGAACCTGTACAATGCCCTGGAAATCTGCCAAAGATGATAGAGATTATCAAAGGAATTATTCTACTTCCCGATATTCAAACACTGATTCATCGATCCAGAAGGATGTTGTGCACGGACACGCGCCTGTGCAACAGCTTCCTTATCTGAGGCATCCAGATACAGCGGATAGGAGGGTTCCACAATATGGAAATTCGCAATACGGGCAGTCTTCACAAGTCCCTCATCATAGCCTGCAACATCCGAGCGAAGGGCTCATCGACCATCCGTATATAGCCCGAGACCAGCCCTGGCGAGCAGACGCGTCCTCATTGCCGGATCCAGATAATGTGCACCACGGCTCAGTTTCGTCATCACTGAGCTCAGATGTTTATCCTTACAACTCGTCTCATGGCTCATTTTCGTCATCACTGAGCTCAGATGTTTATTCTTACAAGTCGTCTCCTGGTGCCACATCACCATATCAGGGCTTCAGACCCCCCACACAGCATTCACCTTACGTAGCTCGAACATCACATCCTGAAGTACCAGAATATTTCCCAGGATCGAGTCCTACTTGCTTAGAGGAGGTAAGAGGATCTCCATTAAGGCACCATTGCATCAAATCATGCCATCTCATCTGCAGTAGCTTTACAAGGACGGCTTTCGCCCGCAAACAACATCAACGAACATGGTCGCAATGCCCGGCGGTACTCAAGAATGCACATATCAGACGAGACCCACGAAAGGGAATGACTATATGCTGGTATTGTACTGTCTTTAACAACCAGAATGAGGCCCCTGGCTGACTTACTGAACATAGAATGAAAGTGCATACGAACAAGGGGATGATGTGACCTGGCTCTTTGAGCGAGACAAAGACGGAAAATTGGTGCGGGCGAGATATGTAATATGTTGCAAGCGCCTCGAAAAGGGGAAAATGAAGTACAAGCTAAAGAAGAAGAGCGATGGAACTTGGATAAAGAATGACAACGGATATTGGTTTGGGGAAGCTGATATTGAAAGCTGTTAGAAGTCTCGAAATGTAAAGTGAAATAGAATTTTTCAGAAATCCCGAAAGGTAAACAAACTTTGCGTAAAAGTTTTAAGAATGAGGATGAATTTGCGAAAAGTGTGGCACACCTTAGCTGTGAGTCGCCACTCATTTCACACCGATAGGGGGGTGTGCGCCCAAATGAGAACTACTTCGGGCCCATGTGAACGGCTGTACTCCGTATCGATACTTGTTCAGGGAAGAATCATTGGAAGCCTTTTTCACGATAATCGAGGCATTTTTCTTTTGAATCAGCAGCCAGCCTGATGAATGTGTCTGAGATAACCTGATGCATGCAACATTCATTCCCCCTTGCTTGAAGTCTTTCTTCTCCCTCTCCCTCAATCGAAGTAAGTGTGAGAATTCGCTGCATCGCCTCAATCGTAAGATAGGATCGGACTATGAATTGCATTCCTATTTTGGCCAGCTTTGGTCTTTGATGGTCGGATGTTGGCACTTCGTCGAAAGGGACTGTAGTGTGAGCTCAAATGACTGAAGAAGTATCCACTGGCAGCAGAAACGCTGCACTGATTGGGAAAGCGACAGAGATCTCCCCACCATGCTCACCCGTCCTACTTCAGAACGATCAACCGTCGCTCAACAGCTCTTCGGGCTCTTCTGCCGGAATCGACAGCTTCGACCCAGGTGAGCTCCCTTTTCTGAAGTTTGATGAAAATGCTAAGCTTCTGAAGAGGGAGGCCAGCCACAGAAAACCTCCATCATAGATTGGATCCGCAGGGTATTCGGAGCTTCCACTCGAGATGAAACATCAGAATACGGAGTGCCAGTCATAAATCGATCATGTTAGCGCCATATTGATCCCGCTTTGAAAACATGGTTGATTTAATTTATGATAGTGGATGATTATCCTAGAGGCTATCCCAAGGTTGCCGCTTATCAAGATTGTGAACCCAATTTCCTCATCTACCGGAAATTCGGTTGGCTGCACAACCATGTCCTTCTGGATTTACAAGATGAGCTGCAAGCGCTTGAAGAGGCGTTAGAGGAGCACAACGCTTATACGCTGGAGAGTGGCGAAGGCAATAGGCTCTGCGCTAGGCGATTGGATTACAAGAGGTCAGGTTCCAGGCGGGAGTTGATTTCTGAGATCAGAGAGAAGCTCACCCAATATGGTGATAAGTATTTCTGAAGAGAGACATGCAACCTTTCTAACGATACACATGCTCTAGACGACCTGTTATTCCGCACGCAAAAAGTACAGGCAATCAAAAGACCTACCGATCGTGCACAAAACTCACTTTACAATTTTATAAGCGTTGACAACCATATCTTACGGTCTGGAAACGAGGCTCACTGGATATGCAGAAGCGATGACCTGGCATCCGTCTCTCGTGATGCTGAGAGCGGCTGGCTGAATGAAGCTGTGGAAAGGATCATCGGCATGATCTCTAAGAGACTGCTACTGGTGAGTATTTTCAAGCTTTGAATGAGGGCAAAGACTCCGCGTGGAAACATCTCCAGACATGGCTTTGCCATCATTGAGGATCAAGCCGGAATCCCATCACAGAAGATCACTCTACTCCTGAAGATCCAGTCCCAGGGTTTGCTTGATTCTCGTATTCAAAGGACTGACCGAATGGCATTAGAAGTTATTTCGCACTCCTCAACAGAAGATCCGGACTGGCTCTCAACGAGGCTTTTATTTGATCTCTCCTCGCAGAGTAGACTTCCTGCTTCGAGCTATCCTGACTATCATCGCCTCAGCACTTCTCCTCGTCCCTGTGTATGTCCTTTACACGCTGCAACCTACAAAGCAGTCGGATGCCACACATCAAGCACACCTACAACTCGCCACTATCTTCGTCTTCACCCTCCTCTTCAGCGCGAGTTGTTCAATATTCACAAAAGCAAGGAGACAAGAGGTGTTCTCAGCTACCGCCGCTTATGCAGCGGTGCTTGTCATTTTCCTGGGAAACACCAGTGGAAGTAACAATCTTCCACAGTAGGATATCAGGTGGTATAAGAGCTAGGGAAACTCCAAAGTGGAAGGAGTCATTGAGAGTATGAAAAGAGGAACGAACATACTAGCGTCGGACGGCCTTTGCATCTGACACAGCTTCGGTTGGAACAGTCCAGGTCGTTCGGCAATCTACGAACAGTTGATACACGTACACGGCAACTATAGGTTGAAGCCATTGCTGAGTATGCCTTGTGCTGCTTATATACATATATACTTTGTATGAGTAAAGCAAAATGCTTTGCCGAAGGTGCCATGCGTGGCAGATGGGATGTGCAGGGATGAGATTGTTCGGTGACGCTGGATAAGGTTGAGCGGCAAGCGGGAAGGGTGGATCCCATGCCAAGGAATAGTCCCGTATGATATTATTTGAAGCTGTTCATGGATATTCACATGAGAAGGATGGAGATGCTTGTCGGATGCATTATAATCTGCAAGGTCCGGAGCCAACAGCATGACTCAGCCACTTCATAATCATTCTGATTCCTGGAAAGGCTGAGTTGCGTCGTTGACCATTATCTTCAAAATAAAATTCCGTATGCATCAAATGCTGAAGTCTGAGATGCGATAATCGCCAAGAAAGAAATATCTCTTACTTTCGCCGTCTCTCCTACAACTGATGCGTACCATGCAATTGTCACGTTATTGAACAGTGTGTCTTTTCTCAACCCAATGACACCCATGCTCCCAAAGCCGCCGCCACAAGAGGAAAGCATCCCCTCACAATATTCATATTACTCCAAGAGATGATCAATTCTCCTGCGGACTCCCCCCTTGACAACCCGGTCTCTGTAATTTCCGCTTTTGTACCAAGGCTTTGAGTCTCATCATGCTTCTTGAACAACTTTTTATTTGTAGGCATCATGACGATCATGGTCCACGGCCAAATCGCTGCATTCGCCAGCCAGCAGAGCCCATACATCTCAGCCTTGTGCTGGTTCAGTGTGCCTTTCATTTGGTATGCCAGGTAACCGTAGGCGATCATTGAAATCAGGGCGATGCCTGGATGCGCGATCTTGCCAACGTCGAATGATTTCTTCCATTGCCGGACGACGAGAGGGTATGGCGAGAGGAGCAGGCTGGGGACTTCGTGGTAGGAGATGCAGAGGGTACCGCCTACGGGTACTCAAGGGGTCAGCTTGGTATCAGAGCCCGTAACAGAAGGTATTCACCGGCGACGAAGCCTGCAGCTGTGATACCAATAGTTTGCGCGATGCGAATGCCATTCGGTGTTGCTGACATGATGCTTCTATACTTAGCTGCTCCGCTAAGCCTCCCTCCGGAAGAAGCGGTATTATCTTAAAAGTGAGGGATAACCACATTCGCGGTTTCGGGAGTCAATGGTGAAGATTTCGAAATGGCAATCTCTGTTCCGTGAATGCGGCGTCCTTTTCATGTTGGACATAGATATACTGCGCAGGACTCTAGTTTAGCGCTAAAGCTAGGCTTCCTAATCAGGGAACTTGAAGTTTAATTAAGATTAGTCTGCATTGGACCGCTTTTAGTCGCGGTTTCACTGAAGTACCGAGGTCTCTACGGATAGCTCTATATTCCGCGTACGCACGTCGTGCTACGTTATGAATTGAATGTCAGATACACAGCATAGAATGCGAGACCCTTGTGCTTGCCCTGTGCCTGTCTTCACTCAGATTCCATACCATGAATAGAAATAACATCCAGACTTGCGATAGCAGCCACACATAAACCGTTACCTGGTCAAACGTGGTTTGCAGCCTGCCTCAGAAGATTACACGTACATTCTAACGAACGCCCTACGAGAGAAAAGGGGTTAGCGCGGTTGATCTTGGGAGAAAAGCAGGAAGCCGAAAGGTCAAATACCTTGAGAAGTTCGAATTAGCTTGGCGTCTGATTCAGAAGACCATCTGAAGCAGCAACAACGTTGCTCGTGTTCCCGAGGAAGATAACAAGTACTGCACTATAAGCTGCAGTTGCCTGAAACACTTCCTGCCTTCTCGCTCGAGTGAAGATTGTGATCGAGGCGGCAAAGACAAGCGTGAACAAGAAAATGGTCAAGATTTGATAATTGCTGTTCCGTCTTACTTCAGATGATTTGGAAGGCTGAAGCTCAAAGAGGATGGATACAGGAATCAGGAGGAGTGACGACGCGAGAATGATAAGGATGACTCGTAAAAGGATGTCCATGCGTTTGTAGTCGACCAAGAGGAGTTCCTCGTCCCCCGTTTGCTGAGCTTGCTCCTTGGAGCGAAAGAAAGCCTACATATGGTCAATCAGACGAGTCATTCCACGGTGGCACATGTCAGGAAGGGTCGTTTCCGTCGATGAACAACTGGACGGAAAATCGCGAGATGGCTATGACAGGTGGCGAGGAATAAGCATGATAAGAGAGAGTTACCTTAGTGAACCTCTGGGAAAAGAAACTAAAAGTGTCTTCGAGGAATTTATTGAACAACCCATGTTCGTCATCTGGGACGAGGGCTGCGAGGTCAGGGCTGTAGCGGATGAAGTCGGCTTCATCAGCAACGAGACTCTCCGTATTGCGAATCAGGTTGAACAAGGTCAGCTGCGCCCTACTGGAGGGCCTCTTCATGGCCTGAATCTTTTGCACTCGTAATAGTAGTTCGTCTGAAGCATTGTCAGGCGCGTTTGTAAAGAGCCAGCTTTCGCACGTGAACACATACCGTACTCGACCAGCTTCTTCTTTATCTTCGCAGCAAGTTCTCGGCGAGCAGAATCAGGTTGCTGGTCATCCCGTCTCCGGGACAAGAGGTTTTTGGGATCTCCCTCCGCGAATTCCACCTTGTCAAGTCTTCTCATCGTCGTCTCGAGCTCAGCAAGTTCATCCTGTAGGCTCAACAGTGACCTCAAGTGCAGCCAACCGAATTTGCGGAATATGAGCAAGCTATGGTCACAGTCCTCAAAACCAGCGACCTTTGGATAACCGACTTCTCGATGGTTTACTAGCGAAGTTAGTTGAGGGATCAGGGCGTCAAAGGTCGGCGTCAAGGAAGACATGCAAGAAATGATCTCCGGTTCGAGCTGAAGATCATCGCTGTAACCCTCTCTGATGCCAGAAGACATATGCAAAGCCCTTCGAAAGCGACTTCGCCATGTCTTGACACGGATTCCTAGATGTGTTAGAGCAATACAATAAGAAATTATTGAGTTCCTACCACCTAAGCTAGGTTCTTCTTCAATACAGGAACCCGAATCCCAACCCCAATTTATATCGGTCTCTTGACTGTCCCGAGAACCAGGATCCGTTGGAAACAACGATGGTTGATGTTGGACGTTGTTATCTCCTGCCAAATCTCCTTGATTCCTATCTTGCAAAGTTGAGGGCATTATGGAATGGCCATTTTGGCGACGATCCTTCGGTATTACAGAACCATCATCTTCTGCAATGAGTAGGGACATGAATTACCAGGACCTTGCGGAGTAGAGGCTGTTCTGCCCAACATTAAGAGAAGTCTGCTGCAATCCCGGAAGTAAATAGAACAGCTTCCGCAGATTAGAGGTCGGATGTTGATCACATTCCATATTGGTATCAGCCGTGTGATTGAGCTTGAGCATACCTGCATATTCTGCTGGGCCGCACGGGTTCGCCATCCCATCACATGATAAGCAGGAATGACTGACGAGATCAAAGCAACATTCTTAGAGCCAACTGGAGTAGCGGACAGTCCGGAAATGCCTGAATGTAACCCTACACGCGGGGACTTCCTGCATGTCGAATATATATGAACGACTATTTGATATGGTGAACGTGGACACTGCCTTACACTGCATGCATCTCAAACACATTCAAAAGCAGGGGTCGAGGGGCATTATGCAGGCAGGATCCATGCGCCCCCTGCAGTAGCCAATCCTGATCAAATGTATCTCGGCTTAGTGAAGGTGCCTAAAACACGGACCACTCGGACCGGAGACTCTAAGCGGATGTCTCACGACTTAACCTAAATTCTTCTTGCATAGTCCTTGATGTCATTGGTCGAATGTATTTCCCTTGCACAGGCTTCGATGTCATTGGTCGGGTGTAAATTCCTTGCATTACAGTATCTTCATCGTAGGAATTTGCTCCCACTGGCACCTCCAGACTTCGGACCCTCGAAGCATTGTGTTATTTCAAACATAGCGTCAGTTCACTCTCTGGTAACATTCTGACAACCCGACCACTTGGAGGTGGCGCATCTTTAAGGCGATACCACCAGACTCCAGTCTTTCTGTTCAAGCCCACACAACAAATCCACAACTTCTTCTTGATAAGGTAACCTTTTCCGTCCCTGTTCGTCTCGTCATAGACCTCTTCTCCCTTGTTGAATTTCGCAGGTCGCTGTCGTTGTATCAGAATCATTGCTGCAACGCTGCCACCAGATCCTTATGACGCTACCTGAGCTCGATGTTTGGAGTTTGCCCCCGGTACAGTCTTAAAGCTAGAGCCGCCAAAGGAAAGTATTGATCTCCCCGTCGAATTTCCCTGTACCCTTTATTAGTCCACTTGGCTGAGAAGGCCGTTCAGGACTGTTCAAGGCCTATACATTTTTTGAGCTAGGACATCTAGAAGCTCTTGTGGTTCCGGAAGCAAGCATGAGGCGCTTCGTGCTCTTCTTTTCTCAGAAATCGTTGCAACAGGAAAAGGGGCGTATGGCATCAGTATGAAAACTGCATTTGACGTTGCAAGTCCAAGCAGACTTGACTCAGGGTTTTCATGACTTTTATGATCTGAAGGGAGTCTTGGGAGTGTAGTTACAATTCCATAAGAGCCGCACTAATGCAATTATAGAATACAGATGTACTTGTAAGCCTGCGTCTTAGCTTGCAGCTTTGTGTCCTCAATGCAAGAACTGTACATGTGGGTGCGATGTCTGGGAGGGGGGGACGACAACGTGGGACGAAAACGTGAGACGCACACGAGGGGGATGGTGGGGGGGCGCGCGAAGGACGATCTCAAGATTGGACAATTGACGCCCAACACGTGGGCGACATGCAAAGTTACCTGCTCCCGAGTAGCCTGATGGCACGAGAAACATATTTCCAATCGCTCCGTCATCGATTGGGATCTGCACAGGGGGTGTGTCGACGTGCCGGCCTTCTAATGATACTGCCCCCCAAGTTTTCCGACCGTGCCACAGCCTTCACCCTTGACCTGCACATCTCCGGCAGTGGGCACGAAAGTCTTTGACTAAGGCTACTCCCACATCCACGGCTTTCTGTGAGAAAATGCCCAGAAAGCCTATGGTGGTCAGCCAGTTTGTCTATCTTGATTTCTTTTGAGCGTCCAGGGAAGCCAAGATGCCCTGGCCCACGAGCAGAACGGGGAAATAACATTGTGCCTCTTTTAACATGAGCGACGTGCTTGTTTCCTCTTGGCATCGCTCTCGATATCCCTTAGAGAGGCTCGAGGTGCCAAACTGCTGCAGAACATCGCTTCTCGTACTTCACCTTCAGACGGTATCTGATGGTAAATTACGCCTTCAGACTCGTTTCTGTTCAAAAGTGTAAGACGCTAAGCTTATCGTACAGAGTAGACCTACGTATTTGGTCATATATGCTTGAATCAAGACCTTGTGCCGCTTTCTTAGCACAGAATGTTATCAAGAGACGCTCCACTAAATGAAATTTACATTACGTTTTCCTGATGTGACGGTAAAGGCCAAATGTTCCAATTATTACGAAGAGGTTCTGTCTGACAATGAATACTGTAACTCCGACAGTTGATCATTATAATGGGACTACTTCAACTGAAGGCTGGCTCCCGGCGGTCCGGTCAACCTAATCTAGACCAAACCGACGGGCCCTGAGGGACATGTCAGCATAACCTCAATAAACGGATATTAGGCTGAGTCTGATATCTACTCAGCTCTTCGAGTATGATGAAAGTGGACACATGAAATAACACAGAATCGTTTGGTGCCTTTTCATAGATTGAAGGGAGCTCAATCCCGCTTCGCCAGCATCTCTAGTCCATGTTTCCGGTGAGCAGCTTCATCGCCATTGTGGTCATACGAGCGCAAAAATGATCATGGTTTCCCGAACGATCAGAAGGCGAACAAAGTCTCGATTGCCACAAATTACAATGAGGCCATGACAATAGCCCAATCATACGAGTACTTACACCTTCTCTGTAAAAAATGGCTGTTGTGTTGATCGAGAATGAAGAGATTAGATGACTAAAGAATTTGGGAAAAAGAGCCTACAATCAATCATAATACAGAACACTCTCACCCAAGTCCTGCGGGAGGAACAACCCATGCTGATTAGCCTATGAGCATCAGCGAGCCATCCTATACAGGGACGGCAATCCAACCTCGTAAACCACACCTTTAGGTCACTGAGGGTCAGATTTCCGGCGGCAGACCCGCAGCAACCGAATATTGCGCCGGACAGCTACGAACCAGTTCTCCTTGAGATGTTGCTACGCAGCAATCTACTGGACGACAAGCCCCTGAGGAATCTGCGGCAACGAGGACAGTCGAGGGTTGTCGTTAATGATGAGCTTCGTAAGTAGCCCCAGCGCCTTATGGTATGAAGGATGGTCTGATGGAACTCGTATGTAGTGCGAGATGAAACTTCATAATCCGCACGCAACTATCATGCCTACCCATGTCCAACCAATGGAAAGCACTGTTCATGGCGCTCGAAGCGCTCGCTCTCCCCGCCCCCCCCTTAATGCCCAGGTCACTGCCCGCCTCCTCAGCCCGATTGTCTCATTGCTCGACCGAGAATGCACAAACCACACACTCGCATGAATACCCTTTGTCAAGTGCATTCGCATTCAGATCTCCATGTCTGTCATACCCGTTGATGAGTCCCTGTCCTTCCCAGTCATTCCTGCCTTCGGAAGTCCCTGGTCTTGGAGCGACTCACGCTGGGAGGCTGTTATTACCACTCGCATTTCCTAGGAATATGACCAGCACTGCTACATAGGCAGCAGTGGCTGAGAAAACCTCTTGTTTTTTTGCATTCGTAAAGATTGAGCAGCTAGCGCTGAAGAGGAGTGTGAAAGCCAAGATGACCAGGGACTGCACATTCCTATTTCGTTGCGTTTCGGCTTGCGTCGTGGGCTGTAACCTGAAGAGGATAGTCACAGGGATGAGAAGGAGTCCAGAGGCTGTAACGGTGATGGTTGCACGTAACAGCATATCGATTCTGCGAGGATCCACGAGGTATAGAGTTTGGTCAGAGCCTGTTTGAATCTTTTGCTGCTTTGAACGGAAGAATCTCTGAGTCGAGCTCGTCAGCTTCGCAATTCAACATTTAGCTTGAGATGAGCAACTCTCTGGATGGTCGCCATCGCAAATTCCCATCTTGGTTAAGACGAGAGGAACGAACACCACAGATTGAGAGGAGAGTGATAGAAACCGCAACATGATGCACTTCTCCTCCCCTACCCGTACATTCTTTCCGTGGGAAGAAGCAGCGACTTACCAAAAGTATTCTTTTCGAAACAGTGCGGATACTGTCCTCGACCACAGAGTTGAGCCACCCATTGTCTGCATCAGCAGCTATCGATGCCAGGTCATCGCTTCTGCGAATCCATTGCTCCTCGGTCCCTGACCGCATGATGTTTTGTTCTACGTGGATGCAGTTGTACAGCGAGTTCTGATAGCGTCTGGAAGGACCTTCGATGGCTTGCACTTTCTGCGTTCGAAGGAGCAAATTGTCTGAATTGACTTCAGCGCTGTCACTGTCATTCGCTCGGCTGAAACCCACCGTATTGCTCAAGCTTCTCCTTGATCTGTATCATCAGAGGCTCCCTTGAATTTGGTCGCTCATAATCGGATCGCCGAGATAGAAGCCTGTCTTTGTTCCCCCTTTTGTACTCATACTTGTTGTGTTCCATCAATTTCTCTTCAAGCTTTTTGAGTTCGTCTTGCAGATCGAGGAGGGCGTGATTACGAAGCCAGCCGAATTTTCGGAAGATGAGCCAGGCTGGTTCGAGATTCTGGTAGGCAGCGACCTTCGGATATCCTCTCGGGTAACTGTCCACTGCTGCTAGTCAGATCATGCCCTCAAATATTTCGTCTTGTCAAGTACTTACGAGAAGGTATGATCTCTGGTACACCGTATGAAAAGTCTTCCTTCCGGTCTGGAAGCCCGATGGCCGTTCGTAATCGATCGACTCGCGAAGGACCCGAGGGAGCACCTCGCACTTCAAGCAGCAAGATCAGTAATGAGGAACGCAAGATGCTCGCTGGTCATTACGTGAACCTATATTCTCAGTCCAGCCTGAAGACGTTGAAGAGCTTTCCAACAACGATGAATCATCATCGGCAGATTCAGCAGCTTCTGATGGCGAAGGCATTTGAACCGCTTCACTGCTCGTTGCGGGGTCCATCGCTTCAATAGTCTGCTGGTCAGCCATGCTTGAAACCGCGATAGCTGA
The DNA here is from genome assembly GCA_003073195.1 of Ramalina intermedia. Classification (NCBI taxonomy): domain Eukaryota; kingdom Fungi; phylum Ascomycota; class Lecanoromycetes; order Lecanorales; family Ramalinaceae; genus Ramalina; species Ramalina intermedia. The sequence continues at coordinate 32,512 of PEKF01000028.1, read as the reverse complement.
ATCTTGACTGACTGTCAATTCTGACTGAGAGGATAATTGTTGGTCAAGGGATTAGGCAAGTCTTAAAACAAGCTCCGAATTGTGTCGTACAGCGGCACGTCCCAATCGGCCTCTTCATTGCGTCAGACGACTTACTCATTCACTCATTCACCTTTCGCAGTCCGACCTCAAGACTGTTTTCGCAAGTCATCATCATTGCGTGCTTGACGATCATGGATTTGTCATCGGTTCAACTGGCCCATTGGTATCTCCCTCATTATCATCCTCGTATTCATCGAGATCATCCAAGGGGAAGGTCAATATAGCAGCGATACCACCCAATCCTTCTAACTGCTTCCCACTTTCATGCGTCCCACTCAGGATTCTCACCTCACCACCTTCAATATCTCGGACCTTGTCGACAAGCCTAACCCACCGTTTCCTACTTGCGATCTCTTGAGCTCGGAATAGCGTGTCGCTAATTAAAAGCACACCACCTCCTCGCCCCACCGCACCTTTCTCAACAGCTTGCTCTACCTCGTTGGGACCATACCACGCGCGGCCATCGTCCTTGCGGAGCATTGTCTTGAAGTCTTCCATCAGCTTGGTCTCTCGAGCGTACTTCGTGTCCTTGAGTTGCGACAACACTTCCGGCGAGCGCAGGACTTCGTCCAGAGCATGCATATACCCCGATGCTGAATGCACCACCACCAAGTTCGACTTTTGAGCCAACAGCGCCTTATTCCCCGTCCTCGTCGCATACTCCACAATGAACTTCTGGAACTCCTGAGCGACAAAGCCCGGTGATGCCAGCAAGATGGGTTTCGGCGCCGACAGATCGATCTGCCTCAACAGCGTATCAAGCGTGGTCTGGAAAAACCGCTCCATCCCCTTATCATGATCGCTCTGCTTGCCCACCCCCCTCTTCTTCGGCACATTCATCTCGATCTTCTGCCGATGCACCGTCCTCTGGCCCGTCAAGACCGCAATGTTGGCCAACCCTTCCTGCATCACCACCACCCACGTGTCCGCGCTCTTGACCGGATCGCAAGCCTCGCGTACCAGCCCCCTCGCGACACTGTCCCATCCATCCTTCTTCTCCAATATGAAATTCCGGTGCAGCTCCAAGTCTAGCGTGTGGAATTGCCCCACTTTGGTGTATTTGGTCTCCTCGATGATCCGGCCCGAGACGTGGAGCTGGGCGGCTTGCATGTCGAAGTCGAGGGCGGTGACGGAGATGATGAGGTTCATGTGGACGCGCGTGGAGGAGGTGGAGCCCGTGGCAGATTCGGTGGTGACGCGGCGGAGAGCAGAGGCGCGCAGGAGATCGCCCTCGCGGATGAGGTTGTAGGTGAACCACATATCTTCTGGTTCCTCGGGGTAGAGGGTGATGGTGCCGGAGCCATCGCGCTCGATATTTTGCTTGACAAGACGCATTGTGGGATGAGGTTAACGCGATGATTCAAACATAGAGGCTAGAGAGTTCCCTCTGTAAGAAAGGAAAAACAGCACACAATATGTTGAACAATGGGGGTCGAGTGTTTCGAAACGATATTGCCGTTTCAAGCCTAGTGAAACCCAGGGACAGCCACACCACAGACGTCATTTCAAGATTATGAAACAACCAACGGCAGCATATATGAAACATATCTACATATCACATCAACCCTCATCCTCGACTGATTTTAGACAGAGAATCCAAACAACAATGTCCCTCACCACCCTCACCCTCCCCCACCTCCCCACGGACCTCCAACTCCACATCGCCCTCTTCACCTCCGTCCGCAACGCCCCCTTCCTGCGCGCCCAGCTTCTCAAGGGCAACAAGGACTTCGAGTATGCCTTGATAGACGCATCCACAGTAACTGCTCTCCTTCCCTCCTTCCCTCCTTTCCCCCCTTCCACAACCCCCAGCAAACACTTCTTAACCCTCTTCCCCTTGCTGATCCAAATCCAAGTAGATCCTCTCCCCCACCCATCTCTACGCCGCCGTCTTCCGCGCCTGCAACGACTACGCGAACAAACGGATGAAATCTCGGAATGTGCACAGTGAAGTGGTTTTTGCCCTGGGATTCAACAATAACATCGGGCAGACGTTGAATACATTTGGGATATCGGAAAGCACGTCGGAGTTGCTGGTGCTGAAGATTGTTTGTCCGAGTCTGGGGCTGAACCCGGGGTTGAGGGGGGAAGACGTCTGGGATCATTTGAAGAAGAGTGTAGAGGGGGAGGCGGTGGAGTATGGTGAGGTGGAGGTGGGGAGGTGCTGTGATGTTGAGAAGGTGAGGAGGGTGTACAAGCTCGGAGGGGAAAAGGAGCAGAGTGCGAAGGGGAGGAGAAGGAAGGATGGGGGAATGGAGGGAGCGCGTGATGTGAAGGGAGCTGGAACAGCAGTAGGATCATTGGAGGGTCTGCCAAAGGGTGAGAATACGGAAGTAGATCAACGAAAGGAGCTCGAAATGCAGATCCTGGGATTAATGGCACTGAGAGGCGCGGTCTAATCTTACGCCGGAAGTCGATTCATGTGGGTATCGTATTCTTCGCACAGCATCAAGGCTCCTACCCAATGCCGCATGCAACAGAGCGGTCAAATACAAGAGCCATCAGCTCCAAGCCTCACCATCGGCCTCTTTGACCGCCTTTAAGGTTCTCCTTCCACAGACAACAGATACTTCGACTTTCGCACCAGGTCTTGACTTGCCAAGGCCCGACCTCATCATCCTCGCTCACTTTGCCAAGGCCATCTCTGTTCAACCAAATCGCTAGATCTTCAATAACAATCGGCTCGTACATCAGCATCTTCTCCCGCCATGAAAGGTTGTTGGGATCATTTGTGGGTGACTGATTGGTGACCGCTTTCATGATCGAAGTTGAGATTCTTTGGGCATACGCCGCAGAATCTTTGGCAGGCAGTGGTGTCGTCAATGGATCGATGACTAAGGGGCTTGAAGGTCGCTCGATCAATGTCTTCGAGGGTAAACGTTGTTGCCGTAGAGGAGGAGCTTTTGGAGTATCATCATCATTTGAGACTTTGAGATATTTTTGAGCAGCTTCTTTCTGCTCCGGACCTTCTGAATTTGTCTTCATGGTGCGTTTCGAGCACCCCTTTGCTGAAGTAGGATCCTTCTTTGGTCGCCCTCTCGGCCTTGGGAGTATGTTGGAATCCGGGACCTTTGCACCTGATCTACCTTGTACTAAATTACCAGCTTTTCCTTTGAACTTTGTCGATCTTGCCGGTGAACTCTCGGAGTGGATATCTTGATTAGGTGGGAGGCTGTTGACATGGTTTGGCTTTTCTTCCGAGGCATTTTCGTGTTGGCCTTCCCAACATCTTTCTAAAAGTGCGATCATTGCAGCTCTCTTTTTTATCGGTTTGAAGCCAAATGCAACGACCTTTTTTCTCAATTCAATGTCCGTAAAACCCTCATAATCGGGTAAGGTCCTTGTTTTTGCCCTTACATTGTCACCCTCGGGCGCGGCTATCGTAGATTCTTGGAAATGCTTCGAATTCGTCTCCGCGGTCAAAGAAGGTAAGGATTTCAAGGATTTTTCGGAATCATCAGGAGCACGTGTTGGAAGCTCATCTGGCCATTCTGGCTTTTCGGATACTTTTGCATTTTTCGAGGCAAAAGTTGACTCACAAGTGGCTGTGTGATCGAGGGCTCGAGCATCGTTAGTAGATTTTGCTGGGATTGGCGTTTTCGTGAGATCAAGAATTTCAGCGTCAAGTAAAGCCTGGTTGAAGTCTCGCGCAGCAGCCGACCATAAATTCTTGGCCGGGGTCAAGGCGAGCGATTTTGATGGTCTTTTGATGGTTGTAGGGATATCCAAGAAAGTGTCCACTTCATTCGATGTCTTACAAGACTCACTTTCTCGTTCCGATTCCTTCAAGGCCTGTTGCAAATTTCTCAAAAAATCGGGAGACTCGTCTCGAGCAAGTTGACTTGAGGTGCCAAAGAGATAGTCTTGGTCTTTGGCATTTTTCATAGCGGTCTCAGGTGAATGTAAGACTATCGGCTCAGTGGATTTCTTGGCGGATTTCTTGGTGGTATCCTTCTTCTTCTTTGCTTGCTTTCTCTTGTCTTGTGAATCTAATCCGTGACGCTGTATGGATGTATCCGCATCATTCTCGGTCAAAGGAGGCTCCGTAAAATATCTTCGCAATGACGTGTCGCTTTCCTTGCTCGGGCCTACAAAGGGAGCAGTTGCCTTGTCTGTGATCGTCTGCGGCTTTTTCTTGGGCGATTTGCTCCGAGACTTTTTCTCTACCACAGGGGCATATGAGAGCCCATTCACGAGCTCGATCTTACGCTTTTTGAAGGCAACGCAATTCTCGGCTGTCATTTGAGTCTTCTGGCCCGTGTGACTCACTTCTGTCACAACAGAGAATCCATATCCTTCAAACAAAGGCCCCATGCGCTTGCTTTCAGAATCATCGGCATCAAGTCTTTCCCTCCTATTATCCCCCGTATCTCTTACAGGAGTCCAATGGGACCTCCTCCTGGAAATCTGCTTAGATTCAGAGCCAACCGTCTCTGGCTCGTGCAAGACATCGTTATCATCTGCAAGCAAAGTAGATATCACGGCTGATGTCCTCTTCCTGCTCTTTGTGCTTCGCGTTTTGACAGGCTTCGTCTTTACCTCAGCATCGTTAACCAGAGCTTTTATGACTTTGGGTTTCTTAATTTTGGTCTGTTGATTCTGATCGCTATCCGCTTTCTTCTTTCTACCTCTCTTGGGCGGTGGATCCTTATTTGCTCTATGCAGACTCTTGAGAGCTTCATACGGTTCTTTATGACCTCGAGGGTCTTCGCATTGGTCCCAGTGAGGTGACTTTGAGCCTTGAGGAGGATCCGCCGATTTGACTATTCCGAAGGGCTTGGCCTTCCTTTGATGTGGCGATTTCCTCTCGGAGTCCCTGGGAGGCCGTGAATGATTGGGCTGCATGGTAGAGAGCGTAGGTATCGTCTCTCCCTTATCTGTATGCTCTCGCTCATTCAACAGTCTTGCTGCGCTGGTAAAGCTAGCGTTTGTATCTTTGGGACCAAGCGCTACGCGATCGCTTTGTAAAGCCCGAGCTGGCATACTTGAATACAGTTCCGAGGGCGATGGGAGCCCCGGTGAAGAGGATCCATGCTGAGGAGCATGATAGAACGGGTATGGGGATAGCGGTGGCAATGAGGAAAGAAGGACCGGGCTCACGGCTGCCATCTTGCCTGGACGCAAGCTGCGCCAGGCGCTACAACAGGGACCCAGCTTTCGATACTAAATCCTAATGAGCGCATAATGAGTCCCATGCGTCAAATGTAGAGGATGTGCAAATCAGCATTGCTATAAAATGATGTTGGACGTTGGAGACATGGGTAAACATCGGAGAAAAACATATTCCTAATGCGTTGTCACGTCATTGTAAGTTGAACCCGAATTGGGCTATTTTGGAGATTGCAATATGCGCAGACAGGCAGGCGCTAGTGAACAGACCAATCGACAGTCCTTTTACCAGAATACAACGAGATTTCATCTACAATCTTCCATCTGAGTCCAGTTGTCACTTCTTGACGTGGGCCGATATTAAGTCTGGAACAAGTTTTACAAGAATTGACCCATCACCCATGATGGCTATCATAAGATTGGATCCGAGATGCCGCTTCTGATCCTGAGAACTTGTTTTACACCCGTCTATAGCTTCAGTGAACTATATGATAGAGACTGATATTATGCTGTATTCTGATTCCAGCTTTTATCTCTGAGCGAAGCTTCATTCGGAGGCTTCATCGCCTGTCTCTATGGATGGCAAGATACTAGAATCCTCTTCGGGCTCTCCTTCGTATATTTTGGGCAGGACGACGTCCCAATCATCATCAACCTCCATGCTGTTCGGGTCGAACTCTTGAGCGCTCCTGAATCTGAAGGCCAGTAAGGATCCGTCCTTCAGTCCAGCCCCCAACGGGTTCTTGTTCAGAACACTGCCCTTCTTCACGCCCTTCTTCGTAGGTGCTTCCTCATCGTCGAATTCCGGAATCTCTAGGTTCACCCATGGCTTTCCAATGTCCTCCCGATCCAGCTGCACGCCCAAGATGACATCGTCAGGATCAGAGGGTATTGGCGATCCGTTGATTTCCTTGATACCGGTCGCACTGATGGCTTCGAGCAAGTCTTCTTTGATCGACGCGAATGGTTGTGTGGGGTTGCACAGAAGGACGATCGTGGTTGTGTGGTTCTTGAAACGTATTGTGTAGTCAGTCTGATTAGCTTTTGCCTTATGAGGCTAGGACAGATCCTTAGTATATGGGACAGCGTTGCATATCCATGCACATAGACTCACCATGGCTTTGTCGACTTATCTTGACAGACTATTCTTGTCAGTCGTGATGTAGCGGATGCACTTGGCCGATCGCTTCGCGGAATGACGCGTGAGAACGTGACCCCACCAAAATTTATCCTCGGCTTTCAGCCCTAGAGAGTTGGTTCATTTGATGAACCTCGGAAGCTGCTTTTATCGAGGTCGTTCCAGTAAACTTATGAGGCCCATCTTTACTTGAATTGCCCGGTTCAAATGTTGATCTTGTGACCATAGGTGCTGGCATTCCAGCCATGGATCCTCAAGCACTACCTTCCAGCGAGACGAAGCCTGCCCTCCGACGACTTGGTGCGACAGCATACCCTCACGAGCGTCTCTCCGTACCTTTCCCACTTCGAGTCACGATAGCTTTGTTTGGCGGTCTCGCAACTGGAGCATCACTTGGGCTTTCGCATGGCGGTAAAATGGCGGGCATGCGATTCAGAGCGGAGCACGCCCACATCTTCCCCACCACCACCGCCGGATGGTATCTTTACCATAAGAGCAAGAACTATCACGTCATGCTTGGAGGCCTCAAGGAGGGTCTCAAGATGGGTTTCAAAGTCTCGTTCTGGGCTGGGAGCTTCATGTGGATCGAGGAAGCTGTCGACAGGATAAGGGGCACGAAGGATCTTGTGTCTAGTGTCGTTGCTGGCCTGAGTACAGCGGGAGCATTCAGCGCATGGAGTGAGAGATGGACATTGCATGAAGTCGAACGATGCTAACAGGTATGCAAGATCGATTCCCATGGCCTACGGCAGCACGCGCTGCCAAATCTGGATTGAAAGGAGGCCTCGCTTTTGGCCTTGCTCAGGACGCTCTAGGCCTAGCAAGAGGTCGTAGACTGGGCTACGTCGACTTCATACTTGGTCGTCCGCGAAGTGATTCTGCCGCATCTGATCTTGTGACTTGAACCCACAGCTAAAGAATCGGACAAAAAGCCAGTTCGGGGTACTGCACCAATTCCTGGTGCAGCTGTTCAGATTTTCAGAATACCAAGGTTGCCAGAAGACTTGGTCCCGCTATTCAAATTTCAGGACCCCAAGGCAAGAGCCTGCCATCTTCTCCATAGAGATCCAAAGTCTCTGGTGTATCAAGTGCGGAGGCCGCATACATTGGGACGGATTCAAGATTGGCAACAATGTGCAGCTATGCCATCCGCTCTTGAGACATTGCTAGCACCGACTTTACAAGCAAGCTCAGGCGCAGTCAGACTATGCAAGCCAACTAATACGTCAAACTCACTGGCACGCCTGAAATAGGCATTGAACAGCAAACAAGTAGTCCAGCAAGATGGATTCGTGAAACGTAGCGCAGATGAGCCCTGGAAAAGTCAACAATCGACAGGACAAGCAACAATGAGCGCTCTTCATGCAATTGATCGGAGCGCATTGGAAGAGTCCAAAGGTGAAAAGGGACGTCATATGGCGTCCGGCGGTCCGCCGTTGACCCTGCAACGCTCGCCCCAACCCCAATGAGGATTAGTGCGACTTCCTGAATCAACAAATTGATATTGACAGGCTTCAAATAAGCGGTTCTTGAACCCAATGCGCAAAATCAACTGCTAGTATTATCTTCTAGCCATGGCTACATCTGATGGGGCATCTTCAATCAGTGTCGCAATCCGCGTCAGGCCATTCACCGTCAGGGAAGCCGCGCAATTGACACAAGTCCCAGAGGGACCGCTGTTCTTGGGTGATGGCTCTCTGGCGGGAGCTGCCTCAACCCCATCCGTCGTTAAAACAAAAGGAATTAAGCCCGTGCTGAAGGTGGTTGATGATAAGTGCCTGTGAGCTTGATCCTGCGGACGGAATCGTGACTTGCGCTGAACCAATTGAACAGAGTCTTTGATCCTCCAGACGAACATACCGTACAACGACCAGGCAGATTTGGGGGCAATGGGAAAAGAGCCAAAGATCAGACTTTTGGTTTCGATAGGGTCTTCGATGAGAATGCAACGCAAGGCGATGTGTATGAGGCCACCACGCGCGGTCTCTTGGATAACGTGTTAGACGGCTACAATGCAACGGTATTCGCATACGGCGCGACAGGGTGTGGGAAGACACATACGATCACTGGCACGGTCCAAGCCCCAGGCGTAATCTTCCTGACTATGCAGGAACTATTTGAACGAATAGCAGAGCGCCAGGATGAAAAGGTTACGGAAATCTCCTTATCCTATCTCGAAATCTACAACGAGACCATCCGCGATTTACTTGTACCTGGAGGAAGCAAGCAGGGTTTGATGTTACGGGAAGACGCAAATCAAGCTGTATCTGTCGCTGGACTGTCGAGCCATCATCCCAGAGATGTGCAAGAGGTCATGGATATGATCGTCAGAGGAAACGAGTTTCGGACGATGTCACCAACCGAAGCAAATGCGACTTCCTCCCGATCTCATGCCGTCCTTCAGATCAATGTGTCTCAGAAAGACAGGAACGCAGACATCAATGAACCGCACACGATGGCGACTTTGAGTATCATCGATCTGGCTGGAAGTGAACGCGCAAGTGCCACCAAGAACCGAGGTGAGCGTCTACAGGAGGGGGCCAACATCAACAAGTCTTTGCTCGCCTTGGGAGGGTGCATTAATGCCCTTTGTGATCCGAAGAAACGAAACCACGTACCCTACCGTAACTCTAAGCTGACTCGGCTTCTAAAATTCTCCCTTGGTGGCAATTGCAAGACTGTCATGATCGTTTGCATAAGCCCGTCCAGTGTGCATTTCGATGAGACGCAAAACACTCTTCGCTATGCAAATAGGGCAAAGAACATCCAGACAAAGGTGACACGGAATGTTTACAATGTCAACAGACACGTCAAAGACTTTGTGATCAAGATCGATGAGCAGATGGCGCTGATCAAGGAACTGAAAGAGCAATTAAGGGATCACGAGGGCGTTTCATTTGCCAAATTTGGCAAGAAGCAAGAGAAGCGCGAGTTGATCACGAGAGAGGCAGTCTCCAGAATTCGCAAATCTTACGACGACTCCGAAAAAGAGCGATCGGAGAAGGTGACCAATATGAAAAAGCTGCGACAAATAGAGAAGCGCATCGGTATCATCTCGTCCTGGATTGCGGCTTTCGATCAAGTATGCGATAACTTAGAGGACGAGGCAGCTCTTCGAAATTGCTCAGCAATGCGAAAGACCGCTCAAGGCATCCTCCTGGAGCTTGAGAGCAGTAGGCATCATTACCATCAACGCATAGCGAAAAGCAACTGGGAACGAGCCATGGACTCGGCACTGCAGAACGGCATCCGACAGCTTAAAGAGGTTGACGCAAGGATTGACCCAATCGACGCGTCTTGCCTTGGTCAGCAATTTGAGCTTATGAAGGGCCAAGCTGATCGGGAAGCACTGGCGGCAGTTTCAGAGGACGAAAAGAACAACGAGCGGAGCCTTGTGCAGGTTCTGCTGCAAACACATTTCGAGACCATGGCAGCTATTCAGGGTCTCATCGCCATGGGTGAGGACGAGGCAGTCGATGCGGCGAAGTCAATACTTGGGAAGATACTAGCATCTTGCACAAGTATAACATCGCATGTCATCAAGCCTGGCGGCAGCCTCATGCCTGCAGAAGCATTCCCGCCATCGAAGACGGGGACCCCCAAACGCAAGAAAGCCACTACCCTCGGTGGTCCATCGCCTGCGAAAATCGCGTTACCGCTTCATATGAATACCTCATTCGCTTACGACTCTCCCGTGCGCGCCTCCCCCAAGAGACGTAAAGCCAATTCTGTGAAGAAAGGTGTCTCCTTTACCCCCAAAAAGAAGTCGCCCGTCAAAGGACTGAAAAGGGGCGTCCGATGGCGCGACGATACTGAAGAGGGCACTTTAGCCGAATTTGAGAAGACGCCGCAGCGAGAGAATTTCACGCCTGACACCTCTTCAATCGAAGCCAACTTGTCCGCACCTCCACCGGCAAGCTTGGGGCATCAATCCACTTTGACCAATTCTGCATCCGACGATGACTCTCCGATACTACCCCCACCAACGGTGTCTCTAGAGGCCAAACCCAAGAACAATCGCTTCAAGACGGGATTCCTGGCAAAGAAGACCGATGGCTCCCCACTTCCCCCGACAATGACTCAGCTTTCGTCGGACTCGGATACCTCGCCCTTGCGAGAGCTTTCCACCAGCTCCGCCGGCAATCGCTCGTCACTGCAGTACGTGCAAAATGCAAAAGATTTCGTAGCCAACGACAGTGCAACCAACTCAGGATCTGACGGCGATGACCGCTGGGGGACAAGCAAAACAGAGGCCATGCGGATCAAAGATGCTTTGAAGAGATCATCCATGGCAGCGCGGTCCTCAGCTGTGCCAGGTCATCATCGGCAAAGGCGAAGGTCGCCCACGGCGGCGTCCGCAAGCAGCCCGCCCAATGAAAATCTTTTCACAGCATCACAGGCACGGCGAATGGTGAAGAGCGAGAAAGAGGCCGATTGGAAGAACAGCATACTGAGCCCGCGTACAGCGCCAGTGGTCAAGCATGCCGGTCAGCGCAGGACAACCGTGGGAAGCGAAGGTCGGTCTCGAGATTCAAGTGCATCATCCAGAGAGGGTGCACGCATGAGTGTGACTGCAGGAATGGGTGCTGGTGGATCTAGGCCGAGCCTGACCACTTCTGGGAGGAGTGTATGGCGATGAGTATGGAAGTGGTTTGGACCTGAATTGTCATTTATACTTGTATGCATTTGGCACGGCATGGCATGGACACATGTAGCGAGGCGTTTGGCTACGAGCAGCGGTTCCGGCTCCACGTCGGTGACGTGGTCGAATTGTACGATTGCATTGTGACTTGCATAGCAACTCGCGCCAGCCTGTTCTCAGTTCTAATCCTTTGCATTTCAAATATATGTCCATCGTTCGATATTTCGTGATCACGGAATGTGACTAAATTTGAATCAGAGGGCCTTGGGGGCAATGCATGATTCCACATCACCCGTCAGCCAAAACGCCTCAAATGCCACGCTGACTGATCAAGCGTTCCCGCCCCTGCGATGACGTCTTTCAAAGATTCGAGTACGAGTAATAAATATATCACCAAGTCTTTAGAAACATCGCTTTCGCCTCCCTTCCCTCCCCTGAATCCTCACCCTCCACCTCACTTTTATCCCAAACATCCCTTCGCTCCCATTAAACCAACCTAATCCCACCGCCCCCCTCAAGCCCGCAACCATCGCCCCTCTCACTCGCCACATCCTCCTCCTCCTCCTCCCTATCGCCCTCCTCGCCATCATGGCCGCAACCCCCAACATGCTCCCCACCCTCCTCTCCCGCATGTTCCGCCCCTTCAGCAGCAGTTCCGCCACTGCGACTAAATCCCTGAACCCCGAAGCCCAGGCCGTGTCGGAGAAGAACATCCCCTCCAATGCGGAGAAGTGCACCGTTGCCGCAGGGTGCTTTTGGGGGGTCGAGCATTTGTTCAGGAAGCATTTTGCGGGGAAGGGGTTGTTGGATGCAAGGGTGGGGTATATTGGTGGTGAGTTGATTCTGTTTGGATTGGTGGTGGGGGAGGTGGAGGAAATGGGGGGTTGTGAGGGGAGGGGGGGGGGGGGGGGTTGGGGGGGGGGAAAAAGGGGGGGAGAAAGGGGGAGGGGGGTGGAAAGGG
>PEKF01000028.1:0-20571 GCA_003073195.1 Ramalina intermedia | reverse complement strand
CGAGGGGGGGGGGGGGGGGGATGGGGTGGGGGTGTTTTTGGGGGGGGTGTGGGGTGTGGTGGGGGGGGTTTGGGGGGGGGTGGGGGAGGGGGGGGGGGGGGGGGGTGGGGTGGGGGGGGGGGTGTTGTGTGGGTGGGGGGGGGGGGGGGGGGGGGGGGGGGGGGGGGGGGGGGGGGGGGGGGGGGGGGGGGGTTTGCGGAGAGAGAAAAGGAAGGGAAGAAAGGTGAATGCTGATGGAAATGTTGCAGGAGATACGAATAGCCCGAGCTATCGAGCCGTGTGCTCGGGGCGGACGGGTCGTAAGTCTACTCTCCCCCCTTTTGTCCTCCTCCTCCTATTCTTCTTCTCTTCTCCGATGTAAGAGAATGGCAGACGAAATCGTTATTCATGTCTCAAGGGAAAGGCTATAGCAGGTCTAGTAGCAATAGCGGGCTGATTTTGATGTCGATCATTCGTGCATGATACAGACGCCGAAGCCCTCCAAGTGACGTTCGACCCGTCCGCGGTCAGCTACACCACCCTCCTCCAATTCTTCTACAAGATGCACGATCCCACCACCCTCAACCGCCAGGGCATGGACTCCGGCACCCAGTACCGCTCCGGCGTTTTCTACCACGGCGACGAGCAGAAGCGTGTTGCCGAGGAGGTGACGCAGAAGGCGAATGAGCAGTGGTGGAAGGGGAAGATCAGCACGCAGGTGTTGGAGGCTGGGAAGTGTGAGTTGTCCCTTATTTGTCACTGCGAAGTCTAGCCCGTTGGAGATGGGATCTGGGGCGTTGGAACGTTGCTAATACAAGGCTGGTGACGCTAGGGTGGGACGCTGAGGATTACCATCAGGAGTATCTGCATAACAATCCGGGTGGGTATGAGTGTCCAGCGCACTACGTTAGGAGCTTTCCGGACCTGAAATGACTAGCTGCGCGGTCGAGGATGTGAAGTTGAGCAGGTAGGCAAATGATTGGCGGAGGAGCGACGATGGCATGCAGTCTTAAATCAATTAGATCAAACGGCAAGGCAAGCAATTCGATCAATTTGTTTTAAAAACAAACAAGATGCCTTTAAAAGGCAAACGCGATTTGCCCTCCCTCCCTCCCTGTGCTGCACAATTAGTAACGTTTCGGTCCCTTCTTGCCCTTGAAGGAGGCCTTCTTCCAGCCCTGCTTCTCGGGGGAAGCCCGTTTGACGGGCCTCCCCCGCCTCACAGCATCGTGAGCCTGCTCGGCGGCATGCTGCCGGGCCCGCTGCTCCCCGAACTCATGGTGAGCAGCCTCTCTGCCGCGGGAACGCGGCCCATATTGCCCCTGCTCGACCGGGGCGTAGGAACGGTACGGCTCACGTTGTGGCACCGTATAGGGCACCACGTACGGCTGCTGCACGTGGTAGGCGGCGGCCGAGTTCCAGGGCTGCGGTGGTCGGGGCTCGGTGTTGTGGCAAACGTGGTCCATCATCATGGCCCCTGGGTACCAGATCGGGACCCCGTTGCAGCGGCACAGGATCTCGGTGGCGATGGGGATCTGGTGGAGATTGGTGGATTCGTCGGGAATGAGGCGTGGGTGAGCAACGTGCAGGTCGGCCTCGTTCGGAGCATTACGGGCGGTGACATCGTGGGGTTCGGATGGAGCATTGTAGACGACTTCGTGGATGTCTCCTTTGTACTCGTGGGGGTACGCGTTGTAGTTGAAGGTAAGACCGTGGAGCATGCCGTGAAGAGGGATGCTGGAGAGCGCGCCGTGGGGATCTAAGTCATCAGCAAGGCAAAACGCCAATTCCCACGATGACTTCTTACTAAGGTACGATGGCGGAGGAATTATCATGGGTGGACCTGATCAATGGTTAACATGTAACCACCAAAGGTGAGGCTATGGTCGCTGCAACAAGGCGGCATACCTGTACGAGGAACGAATTCAGGGGCGGTCGCTCGAAGGCGTGAACGAGATTTCGAAGAATCCGTCATCGTGCTTTTCAGGAAAAAAGATCGTGAGAAAGTAGCAAGGTGTCTTGATGATACAATGATAGATCAGAGTCGAGCAGCTCGACACCTAACGCGACTCGAAGCTTGATGTATAGATCTAACGCGATGTTGTGAAGTGTCACCAATGGATGACAAAGTATGGCGAAGGGCGTTTGTAGTACGACGTGATGAGGAGAGAAAAATAGGAGGAACGTAGGACAGTGCTATCCAGGCCTTTGAGTAGTGCCCAGGAGGTTCAAAATGCGTCTCTTTGTGTAAGAGAGATGTAGAAACATTCAGAGTCTTTGGAACTAGAAGTGTTGTGACACTAGCTCCGGAGCAAAGAGTGAAGTTCTTAGAATTTCCGCCTTTTCTTGCTCGCAGCATTGTTCTTACTATCTAGCTCTCGCTTTAATCGTTCACGATTTCTGTTCGCTCGCTCTTCAGATGTCTCCCTCGCAGATGTAGCGCTTTCTTGTGCAAGGTTTGGCCTGCCCCTAGCTGTCAATCGAGCATCCAAAGCCTTGGAAGAGTGCCCCGGCTCTGACTTGTTAGCGCCAACTTCTCCAGATGGCTCGGTTGTAGTGCTATCTGATTTTTCAAGAACGATATCACTATGGTTGGCAACTTTCTGACCCCCTATTTTTCCCAGCTTACGTTTTGGTTTTGTAGCCTCATCTGTATCCTGACTGATAACATCAAGCTCGTCTAGCTTCATGTGATCCGGAGTTAGTGACAGATTCTTAGACGAAGGTGGCGATTTAGGGGAGACCGTCTTCGAAACATGACTAAGGCTTTGGGAAGGCTTTACTCCACGAGGCTCGGGATCCACAGTCTGAGAAGACGTCATGTCTTCATCGCTGACATCTGTTGTTGAATTCCCATCCTTTGGATCAGGAGTCCGATGAGTCACCTCCATGATTGGTGAGCGCTGCCTAATTGACGGCTCTACTGATTTGGAGGGGCTAGGTGACCTCTGTCATCCGGTTAGCTCTTTGCTTTGTGAGACGAAATTCCAAATATCTGCAAACCTGGAAAGCACTTGCTTCAATATTTGCCGGCGTATCTCTTTCTCCATGGACAAAACTAGATTCTATTTGAGGCGTGGATTTTGCCTTCTCTGGAAGCTTGCTTTTGCTGAAGGATGAGCTTGATGTTGCATTTCCGGCAAGATCAAAGGTACGAGAAGAGTCGGGTATTACAATTGGCGTGATCTTCGACATCAAGGACTCCAAGGTCGATGGCTTGGTGGTGTTCTCAAGCATTCGATTTTGCCATAGAATTTCATCAAATGTCGCCATCCCTTTGATGCTCTTACCTACAGCTTGTCTTACATTGCTCCTACTACCTGGTTTCGAGACCGCAGTTCCTGGAAAGACCTTACCCAAATCAGAACCGTCTGCTTGCATTTGATCGAGCAATTTCGTAATGATTTGATCCTTTTCTTTCAGATGTTGTATGAGAGAAGACTTTTCCAATGCGGCAGCCATCCTATCGACGAGCACTGGAAACCATATCTGATTCAAGATAGAAGATGGCGGGGATTTTGAGAGATACACACACCACTGCAAAGGCGGCAATGAGCCTGGCAATGGAATGTTGAGCCGCAATTCAAGGCTCTCTCGACTATTAGTGCTATCAGAGGTAATAGCGCTTAAGAGAGTTTCTGGCTGCTGCTCCAGTGCTTTCTGAATATTCGACAGAAAAGTCTGCATCTGGCTTTTATCTTCGCTTGGATCAATGCTAGTATCTGTCGTAAGAGCCCGCTTCACAATTTCCTTCCTATTCAAGCTTTCCTCCCATATGTCCACTAAATCAGTGAGCCAAACCGAGTAATTTTGAGGTCCAATTTCATAATGGATAAGCAAAGGAGCCGCTTGATCTTTAAGTAGGCTCCACGTTGATGACATTTTGGTGCAGATTTCGCAACCAGCTTTACCCTTAGATTGATTCAACAAGTAGGGTCTGGGTATATGAAGCGCATGGGCTGCCGTCTCAGTTTTTGCGCTAAGTCATTTTTGGTCTACCGTAGTTCGGCTCAGGCAAAATAAGGCAGTGAGATATCGAGACCTCGGCATTCCTCGTTCTTCATTGAAACATGTGCAAGGACGGATCATATCCTGGCATGGGAGAGACGAAAAGGGTTCTTTGAGTCGGAATCCTCTATGTCTGCGACACAGTCTCACAAGAGGGTCCTGCCCGCAGAACCGCCATCGGAAAGACAAACCAAGTACCATCGTAAGGAGGCAGGGCAGGAGAGTCCACGTCAATACAATGGCTCCCAAATGTCGAATTATCCTTCAAGAGGACGCAACCAGGAGGAAACCTTTGCACGGGAGCAGACACGTCGAAACCAGATTCAGGAGGCCGAACAAATGCGCGAATGGGTCGCCAAGGAGGACGATTTTGTGTTGAAGCAGTCCAAGAAGAAGGCTCAGATACGTGTCAAAGAAGGACGAGCAAGGCCTGTTGACTGGCTGGCCGTTACACTTAGCGTCATAGACAAAGACAAGGATCTTCTGGAGGACGACGTGGAGGAGGAGGATATGGAAGTCATAGATCCATCCGGCATCTTCCAAGGGATGGATCTCAAACAATTACAAGACCTTGGCAAGGATATTGAGACGTATAAATCGCTGGAGACAAATGTCGACAACAGGAGGTATTGGGAGGTAAGACTGCTGCTTTCCAACCATATGTGTTCAAAGCTGAAACGTTTGCACAGGCGCTGAAGACAATCTGTGAGGAATCTCAAGCTAAGGCTGCACCAACGTTGACACATGGCCGCAGCGGTAGCTCCGTTTCTGCAGACATCGATCGCTTACTGAGTCCCAAAACTCTTGCAGAGTTGATGGCTCTGGAGAGACAGATTTCTGGCAAGTTGGAATCTAATGAGCCGATAGACGTGGAGTACTGGGAGCAGCTCCTTCAAAGTGTAAATGTCTTCAAAGCCAGAGCAGAACTGAAGTCAGTGTACGACTCCGTCGTCAAAAGTCGACTTGAGAAGTATCGACAAGAGCAACGCCTTGAAGGTGACTCTCTGAAGCGAAAACTCGATCTTCTACTACAGACTACTGCTTCCGCCGACGTCATCACCGAAGATCTAAATGGCAAGCATAGTATTCGGTATTCTCGAAAACTCGATCCAGAGCCAGCGCTCAAGCTACTGCTAGAGGACAAGCACCTTGAAACCATCGAGGAAATAGAAGTGATGAAGAGATACGTGAGTGACCGTCTGCTGGAACCAGGCTTCCACCACAGTGCTGACCTTTCTTTAGGAAGAGGAAAGATCTCGTGTCTCAAACCTAGGATATGTGCCAGCAAAACAAGCATTGCCTGACCGTCTGGTTCGCCATCAATCTCCAAAAACCTTAGACACCACCGCAGACTCAACATCGCGCTTCGCAGCTGTCCCACAGGAAGATTTCTCATCCGCCACCAAGGCTCTTTACGAGCGTGAGGTTGCTCGAGGAGTACAGGAAGACGAAGAAATTTTTGCAGGTGAGGAAGAAGTCCTAACGAAATCAAAGTCCCAGTGGGCAGGAAAGTATCGTCCACGAAAGCCGCGCTATTTCAATCGAGTGCAAATGGGCTACGAATGGAACAAGTACAACCAAACTCATTATGATCACGACAATCCGCCACCGAAAGTCGTACAAGGCTACAAATTCAACATCTTTTATCCCGACCTCCTTGACAAGACAAAGGCACCGACGTATCGGATCGAGCGTGAGGATGGTCGCAAGCGCGGAGAATCTTTCGCTCCTGCTGGCGAGGAAGACACATGCTTGATTAGATTCATCAGCGGTCCGCCGTACGAGGATCTAGGCTTCAAGATCGTCGACAAGGAATGGGATTTTAGTGCCAAACGAGATCGTGGATTCAAAAGCAGCTTCGATAAGGTAGGTAATCTTGCTTCGCAACAAGTGAATATACTGAATGTGATTTCAGGGAATCCTACAATTGCATTTCCAGTTCAAAAAGGTAAGCACCTCGACGCCGTATATTGTAATTTGTATCCGTGCTGATTCAAACTAGGTCTATTACAGGAAATAGGGGCTTCGGCTTCATTGACTGTACGACTCACACGATCTTTGATGATGTGCCTAGCAAGGTGATTGCATCTCATTTGCCTCGTGTCTAGACAGTAATGCCAAACCTCATGAAGGTTCTTGTGCTGAACTATGGGAAGCTGAGCTCAACGCCAGATACTACTTGCGCAAGGTCGGTGAAATTGCAATGCAGGATACAATACCAAGCCTTGCAGCACAATCATGACTATCCAGCATCTCAGCAAATGAAGATCCGTCTTCCCCTTGCATCACTCTTCACAGCGTATGGCATCTCGCGTATTATGCAAAGAAGGCTGCATAAGCAGAGGTCTAGACGACCTGTCAAAGCAAAGCCAGCTAGCCTCAAGATGCAATTAACCGCTGCCTTACCGCTCGAAAGCCCCAGACAAGTTTGAAAGGTAGTGGATCATTGTTCCTAGGCATTTGTGCCACTGATCAGTCAAACGGGGCCTCACAAACGGATCCGAGCCCAACATTTGGAAGAATGCACCTGAGATGCTGCCCTACCATCATGCCTGGTCATACCTGCCAAACATGGACTCCTGCCTCTTTCTTCTGACTGACCGACGAATGCAACGGACATGCAGCTAATGGGAATCCCTGGCATTCTGACGAACGGGCATGTGCATAGAGGGAGAATTTGCTACTGCAATGCCGCTTTGTTACGCAGTAGGCTCCACCAGAAGCTTGTAGGTTGTTATTCCATGACATGGATGAGTAAATTTTACTACGTCCTGCTCCTCAGAAGAGCTCCATAAAAGTAGCCGCCCTACAAAAAGCCATAGAAACCTCCCCTCTCCTGAAAAATCATTCAAGAGCTCCTCTAGTCACTTGTGAGGCTTACTGCTCACTCGAAGATCAATCGAGAAGAACTCTTTATTCACAGACACTCCTCGTTGCCCAAGATCTCACTCCTTGTGCACAAAATCCTCTCTTTCCTCTCCATCTTCTCCCTCACCTTCATTTTTTCCATCGTCTCCGCCTTCTGTCATAGCCATGCAGTCGGACGAACAGAGAGAACGTGCGGAGATGCTTCGTGTTCTGCCTCCACGGGCTGGTGATGAGTCTTACTTAGCGCCTCCGGGGATGAGTAGCAACACCCGGCCTCGCTCGTTTCCCAATTCTCCACTCCAGTCATTCTACGGAACGCCTCAAGTTCCGTCTCAACAAGATCTTAGTTGGCCTCAGACTCTAGAAGATCATAGCGAGTGGGCTTTTGCTCCACAAGCCTTGATAGAGCAGTCCAATCAGCTGGTGGAGCTACCTCCTGTTGGCCTACTTAGCCCAAGCAACTCAGCGAGCACCTATCCCTACAGCAACGGATACCATAACAGCACTATACAAAGTAGTACCTTTTTCCACGGCTATCCATCACCCATCTCCCCCTTTTCCCCTTTATACGACTCTCAAGATCGTTCTCTGCACTATCCTGACGGTCTTTCGGCTCCTGCTCATCATCTAGCCTCAACACAGCGATTTGACAGACCAGGAAATCAATACTACAACCAATACCATCCCATTATGGGTCAGAATCAGTCTGGCTCTCCACTGGAGCAAAATTGGTCAGGGTACGAGGAGTTCATGAAGGAGATGAACGCCAGTCCCAACGTTGAGAGACAGAATCAGCTGGACGATTCCGATCAGGCTTCTCAGCCAGATGATACCCCATACGCGCAGCTGATCTACCAAGCGTTAATGTCTGTTGACGACCATCAGATGATCCTCAAGGACATCTACAAGTGGATCGCCGAAAACACCGACAAGGCCATCGATCCTGGATTCACCGGATGGCAAAACAGCGTGCGACACAATTTGTCCATGAATGCGGTGAGCAACAGCCTCCTTTTCCTCTCACCCCTTTCACTACAGGGACGAGTACACACTCAATCCAGTCCTCACCCCATACCTCTCTGTTGCGAACTTCACTGTTGCATGTGAATGCAAAGAAACCCCCCAAACCATGACAGAAACAAGAACCCCAACTGACAACCACCATCCAAAAGGCGTTTAACAAGATCCCCCACGCCCTCCCCGGCGACAAGACCAAAAAGGGTTTCATCTGGGCCCTCGACCCCTCCGCAATCACTAATGGCATTCAGCCGACCACGCGCTACCGCGCCAAGAAGGACGATCCTAAGACCTCCTCGGCTTCCAAACCCCACAAGGGTCGCGTCCACGACATCCTGCGCCAACGCTCCGGTCGCCGCGGCGGCCAAGCAGCCGGCCGTCGCACCGCCCGCGAAGTCCTCCAGCGCCACGACCGCGACCGCGAGGCCCTCCACCATCATCGCGGCCGTCACCACCACAAACAGCAGCACCACCATCATCATCAGCGCAACACCAGCAGCGCATCCACGGCTTCCTCCTGCTCCGTGGCCGCGAGCCCCTATGGCTCCTCCCCGCCCGCTTTCCCACCCACCGCGTTCAACAACACGTCCGTCCCCGCGCCCTTCCACGCGCCCGCCCCGCTCTCCTCCTTCGAGGACAGCGAGCGCGACGAGGATGGGGGGCCCGATTGTTCCGGCACCAATGGCCTTCCGGAGCTGTGGATCCGTTCCGGGGCCGGCGGTGGGTTCCGTGGGTTCGGGGCGGGGAGCGGGATGTCCACGCCCGTGACGTCCGGGGATGAGGATTTCCGTACCGACGATGAGGAGGATGATGAGGATGGGGAGGTGGGCGGATATTTTGGTGGGGGTGGTGGTGGTGTGCTGGGGGCGAGCAGCAGCGGCGGCGGCGGCGGTGCTTTGGCGCCTGCTACTGCTAATGCTGATCATATTGCTGCTCATACTGCTGCTCATATTGCCGCTCATACTGCTGCTACTGCGCCATTCAGGATGGTCATGCCCACCCTGCCTGCCGCTGGAGTTGTGGGTGTGGGTGTGGATGGAGAAGGTGACTTGGGTGGGTACTTGGCTGATGAGGAAGGAGGTGGCGGGGTGGTGAATGGATTGCCTCGTGCTGGTGAGGACATTGGGGGATGGGAATTTGTGGAGGAGGGGATGGGGTATGAGGACCACGAACAAGGCGGTATGGGGTTCGAGCAGGCATTTGAGGACGATGAGGGGGTTTTCCTTGGCTCAGTCTGATGCAAAAAGGGGGGGGGGGTTGTTGGGAAGGTGGTTGCAGGGGAGAAAAAAAAAGACAAAAACAAAAAAAGCTGGGGTGAGGAGGAATGCTCAAGGCCTACTAGAGATGACCTGAGAGGAAATCATCAGGGGGGTTCGTCACGGTTGGTGGTTGGACGTCCCTCCTGACCGATCGACACTCGCAGTCGTGATCACCTTTTCAAGCTTGCGTCTTTGCTGCAACATATCATTTTTTTCCTTTGTCAACACGCGGAAGTGGCACACGCAGGAGACGATTTCGCAGGACTGACCCCATCAACAGGAGGACTACTGACTGGGGGGTTGGTTGGTTCCACTTGACGGGCAGCACGGATGGTGGAATGGCATTAGGCCTTGATCTTCGAACAAAGTCGATACCTTTTTTCTCATGGTTCCTTTTTCTCGTTCAGAAAGATAGCGAGCTCTAGCTAGGCGGAATGCAGATAGCAGAAAATAATCCAATTGCAATATCATAAGTCTCTGTCCTCGAGAAGTACTCTTCATACGTGCTTGCAGGCCATGATAATCTTAGCAATTTATGAGAGGGGACTTCATAGGAACCTCGCGACCTGCATCCACGCTTTCCTTTGTTCATGATAGCAATCACTTCTGGACACAGAAACACCTCCGACGTCCGATGTGACTTTAAGCGAAGGCATGATAAGGTTCTCAGGGGATCTAATCTAGGTGCATACAGGTACGAAGAGCAAGAAGTCTAACCACTTCTTCTCGAATGCTAGATGATCGTGATCAAGAATAAGCTTTTCTGATCGATCTTGGGATTTAACATGATAGCAATAAATTGTGACAGTCCACCACTCAGCAGACCTGATTTACTTGAGGAAGATGTGGGCGGAGAATGGGATCTACACGCCGACTTACATGTTAATAGTGCAGGATCCTTTGCGATCCATATCATAGTGCAGCTATTCATCGATCGATTGGAAAAATTGGAGCATTGTAATAATGTGTTCGCGAGGTTGAGAAATGACGAGGATGTCTCGATCTCTACTCGTATGGCCTTTCTGTGCTTTAGTCGCTTCTTTCGTCACCACCATGACTGGGGTAGCGAAGTGCGTAGTATATACAGATCGATAACCACAAGTCGTCCTGGTGCGGTGCCCGGAGGAGAGGGCGAGATCAATGAGTTGGGGTTCGTATTGTTCAGCAGGTCTCATCGCAAGCCACCGCGCTAATGGTGCACATGCGTCCCTTTGATCAAAAAAGGAGCGCGTTTCCAGCAGACATAGGTTATGTGGGGAAAGGTTCTGAGGGGCTACCCACGGAGTTCCGCAGATGATCGCAGCAGATTCACTCGTCTCTGTGGCTCAAGCGGCAATAGCAGAAGTCCCCTCGTAGCAAGTTGCGTTTGTCACGATCTCCGCATCATGTCGAGGTTGTCCGCGCAGCATCAGCTGAGGTTGAGTGGCAGATGTCGGTGCTAAGGCTTCTTCCTTGATTGGAAGCTTAGGCGGGACCCTGCATTTATAGCCTATCATCCCATGCGCCCATTCTTCAGATCGAAGGCATGGAGCCGTCGGTCCCGGGCCTTCCGTGAAGATTTGCAGTCTTAGAGCAGAGTAGCGTGACAGGGCAGCGGGACCACTGAAATTTGTCCTCTGAGAGTTAGATATGCATTTGATGCGCCAGATTTTGTTTGATAGGGCTTAGTATGGCGTGCGAGAGGTTGGAGAAAACTCGACTGGCTAACAGAAGTCGCGGCTTCCGTCTAGGGTTTGCATGGGTGGTGCGCGACTCCTGAGTAATTTGGACACATGCCTATACCTCTTCATCTGATGTGCCCTGCTTTACCTTCCATGCAGTACCACCGACGAGAAGCCAGGCCACAAGAGCGGCGAGAGCACTAGGCAGTGCCAGTGTCCAGCACATAGTCCCCCAACCAGCCTTTTGCGTGACTAGGCCACTCCACAATGGTCCTGCCAGCATTCCACCTGCAAAAGCAGTATTGAAAAGACCGTAAGCAGTTGCATAAGCACCTCTGCCTCCGAAAGCTCCAGGGTGCGTTTGCTCCTTGTGGTAGACAACATATGTGATTTCTGCAAGTAGTGGTGTCATTGCATTCGTGCTTGCCAGGCCCACTAGAGCAAGTAATGCACATAGAAGAACAATCTGACGAATTCCGTCGTGGTCCACTAAGCGAAGTAATATCAGGAATGGTATGGCGAAGAGGAAGCCAATCACGCAGGGCCATTTTGGACCTTTTTTGTCGGTCCAAACCCCCACTAGAGGGGCTAGAAACGAGGGAAGAATCAGTGGCAGGAGGATGAGACCACCTCCGATGGAATGCCAGCCGAAGAGCTTATTAACGTAGAGAGGAAGCACGGCGTCCCAGGCAGTCAGGAGCATTGCTTGGATAATGGTGCAGAAGAGCGCAGCCCAGAGTCGGCGAGACGACAGGAGAAGCTTGGTTGCGTTTCCGAGTTGTGATGGCGCTGCCTGTTCTGAATGCGGAGTCTCAGTCGCCGGTCGATGCGTCTCATCTGGCTCGGATGCTTTCTCGGATTGACGACCCCGGGGTGTCTCAACATCGTCCCATCGCCTGGCTACTTTCTTCTCGACCAGGAGAAGCCGAAGGATGATGTCAAGGATAATCATACCAAAGGCCATGTAGTATACCGAGTAATAGCCAGCTTTATCGTACGCAATTCCTCCCAACAATGGAGCGAGGAGGATGGCCATACTCATGCTGATGCTGACGTAGCCAACAGCCTGCCCAATGCTTTCATGACCGACCGTATCAGCAAGCAAAGCGAGACCAACTGTCCACACAATGGCGGCAGAGAACCCTTGAAGCACGCGTCCTAAAAGTAAAAGAGCAAGAGTGTTTCCAAGACACAACAGCAGGGTAGCTCCGGCTAGAGCTAGGAGGCCAAGGAGGAGTGGCAACCTCCTATTTGGCGTCTTATCAGCCAGCCAGCCGCTGATGGGGCTACCAGCAAGTAGAGCAGCACCATAAACAGCAAGAAGAACCGATACCCAGTGCTGGACATCCTCCTGCGGAACGCCGACTCTTATATTCAAGGAGAAAGGGATGACTGGGACGATGCAGCCGTACAAGAAAATATCAGTGAAGACGGCTATACAAATCGTCGCCACGATAAATGTTGAAGAGGAGCGAACCCTGAGAGCTATTGGTGGCTTGGAAGCCTCTCGAGCTCGCCAAGACGAAATGCGTTGAAGTATCGACGCCATTGCAAGGCCAAATTTTAACACGCAGACACGCCAAGACCGGCACGCAATACTCGCTCAGCGAAACCCAAGTTATAATGAATGGAAGGAGCGTTGAAAAGGAGACAAAGGAGAAGGAGCGATCTGGAGAAGGCATTTTTGCCACAAAAAAATTTACATTCAGCGATCACGACCGGGCAATCTAGCGCGTGCCGGGAGGCTTCCAGACTTTTCGTGGTGTCATTGCAAGATGTCAAATTGAGACGTCATTGTCGGTACCGAATACTTTCAGGAACCAGGATCGACAAATGGAGCCGAGATTGTCACTTACAATGTGCTCTGCCTTATGGACGGCTGAGTGAATGGACTTACTGAACCTCAATGGTCGCAAGAAGGAATCACGCCAACGAAACAAGCTAGAGCAGTGGCGAATTTCTGAACTACGGGATGAAGCGACAACGCAAAATTATCAGTGCTCGAATCCCCCATTCTTCAATGAGGCACTAATACGTTAAGGGGAAGGCAGACGTATTCTGATTTCAAGTCACATCATATGTATTGTCATACTCAAACAGGAGAATCGTCATGTCATCCATTATCCACGCCATGCATTCAACTCGTACGTTCCATTTAATCATCCTTCATACATCATGAGCCAAGTGCCTGCTTGACCCCTTTCTGAAAATCATTATTCAACGTTGCCCTCGCTGCATCCCACAACATGACCCCCCCAAAATTTGGCACGCTCTTTACGCTCTTGATCGTAGCAGCAAGAGCGGCCGAGTCCAAGAAACCAGAACCTGCGCTGTCTGAGCTACTGGGAGCGCCGATGAACAGTTTGGTGGAGCCAAGGTCCTGGGACCAGGCCTTGAAGCTGGCCGCAAAGCCGGCCGTTCCGAGCATGCAGGGCGGGTTATTGTAGAATTGCACCCATACGTAGTCCATCTGTTTCATCGCCGCTAGGGGAATCGAGGCGTCGGGACGTGGGCATTGGGGCGCCGCTGTGATGAGGTACTTCTTGGAGCTGTCGGTATTCATGTTGACGCGGAGCTTGGAGACGAAGTCGGCATAGTATTGCGGCTTTTTGTTCTCGTCGTCTGTGGTAGCAATGAGTCAGTCTCGCCCGGTTAGAAAAGACGGTCGGGAATGGGCTTACCAATATCAAACCCGTCAAGAACAACATCACCAAACGGTCGTAGTCCTTTGTCTGACCCGGTGCCTTTCCCAAAGAGGTTCCATACTTGGTCAGCTGCTGCAGTCGCATCACTTTGCGAAGCAAAGTCAATTTTGGCCGTTCCAGCTTCACCCCCGATGCTGAGCAAAACCTTCTTGCCAGATTTCTGACACGCTTGAATTGACGTAGCCATCTGAGGACACTGCAATAAGCCTGCCGCGCCTGACGTCTGCTGCGATGAAGTACTACCTCCACATCCAGAACCGAAGTCGATCTTGGGGTAGCCACCAGCAGCCTTCCAGTCGAGCAAGAATGCCAGGTTGACGATATCGAAGTCGGGGTCTGCGCATACCTTGTCCAAACCAACGGTTGAATCTTTTGCACCTTGACCCCAGTAAACAGCCACGAGGCCAGCTCCGGATGAAGCGGATCCTGTGGAGTTTGAGTGGGTAGCGGTAGACGGGCCAGTGGAAGGGGCGGCCATCCCTGCTGACGGTGCCGATCCTCCGGACGCTGGAGATGGGGTCACTGCTGCTGAGGCAGTAGCTGACCCAGCCGCGGGGCCAGCTGTACCGACAGTGGGTTCAGAAGCCGTTGCTCCTGAGGTAGCAGCTGAGCCAGCAGCGGCACCAGCAGGAGAAGAAATTGCACTGGCTGATGGGCTATCGGAGCCTGCTGCGCCTGCACCTGTCACCACTCATTAGGTCTGATGATCTGTGAGACGAATCAAACAAGGACTTACTGCCGCCAATGGCTGTTGACATCCATTGCTTAATGGCGCTCGAATATTGTTCATGCTGTGCCTTGAGTTGCTCCGCTGCTGGATCGGTGGCCGGCAGCTGGCTCATTGCGCCGTTGAACCAGGTCTCGTACATGGTCAGATATCCTTGAAGCTGTTGTAATTGAGCTTCCGTGACGGCAGGAGCTGCACCCCCGCCATCTCTCCGGGCAAAGGATTCTGCCGCTGACGATCCTCGATGGGCCCTCCTGAGATGGCCGGCGAGGACCACGTCGGAGGTAGAGAACACAGCTAAAGCAGCTACGGCAAATCTGAGTGACAATTGCATCTTGCCTGCGGGAAATATAAAATTGGCGTTACTGGTATGCGAGAAGAAAAAGGGGAAAGCAAAGAATCCGAGTATCTGGGGCAAAATCAATGTGCAGAATACAGACAACAGGCGTCATTGCAGTGTATATCATGGAAAGCAAGCTCACATCACGGGGCGCACAAGGATAGACAAGGCCATGTCGTCGCGAAAGGCCTGAGCAATGCCCTTCAGAACGTCAAGGTGGTGTGATGAAAGATCCTTTGTTCAGCTGAATGCGAGGGCAGAACGTACTGCTTGCCTTTGATGGTGTGGGAGCACAAGGACCCCGTCTGCCGATGTGTAATGGACCATCGCCAACATACACATTGTCTTACATTTGCAGATGAGAGAAAGCCATAGTGCAGAGCCCCGTGTTGTGTCATGAATTTTCCACAAGGTGCCTTGACTAGGATCCATGTGCGCAGCTTCAGTAGTCTTTGCTTCGCGTTCTGGGAGAATAGAAATCATTTCTTCACAAATGAAGGACAGGCAACAGAGCTCATTCCTCCATTCATGGAAGTCACAATGGTATTCGAGTCGTTTTGATCTGGAACTCTGCACAGCTGATTCAGGGGAAAATACTTGTGTTGAAGTCACAAACGATTCACGTTGGATGGAAGGAAGCTCCACCACAAACACATGACGTCGAGTATCGACGTGTGATGCTTGAGTCTGGTCATGCCTACAACAGGCCATCCTCAACTTGGTCCTGCGAGGGTTAGCCCGCCGTGCTGCAGGATGTGATCTATTCGAGCTTAGAACGTAGAAGAGAGATCTAATTTTCGGCGACTTGACCGAGTGGGGGTTGCCCAGTTTTTTCTTTGTTGATCATTCGATGATGGGGGAGGATCAATGAGGAAAAAGGGGTCTGCCAAGCCTCGTGCCTCAATATTCTACTCGCAATCTGAAAAATCCCCGCTTACTTCTGGACTGGTCGTATACTTCACAACCTTGCGCGAAAAATCACGGTCGCGGATCCCGATTGCATCGTCAGCCCCCCGGGAGACGGAATAATCTTAGAGAGGAGGCATCATGGACGCCATACCAGCCACCATGTCCTTATCTCGTCGATCCGACCCATCCACTTTCCTTTCCCACCATCCCATCCTCAACCACACTTCACTCTCATCGTGCCCCCTTGGACGACGAGTAGAAAACGAGGGTACGAGCTGCTTTTGGCCAAAAAAAGCCAGATCAGCTTCACACTTGCGAGGCTCGGCACCCTTTGTCTCATCAGTGGCACGCCAGAATCCGACCACTTCCAAGAATTCTGACCCTTGAAAAACACCATCCCAACTTCACATCACCACCACAACCACCTTGCAGCCACATTGTACATCTACCACGACCTCGCTGTCCTGTTAATAGCTCGGTTTCTGTCTTCATGAGATAGAAACGATCTCCTATACAGACTACCTTTTGTAGCATTACTCCTAAGGCCACCACAAAATGCCAACTCCAGCCAGGCCGACCGGCGGCTCGCGACAGCGTGTTCCAAGCTCACTTTCCAAGGTGTCCACACCACCCGTTACATCCTCGCCCAGGCAAACGAAATCTTCAAAGCCCAGTCTCATTGTTCAGCTGAAGCTACAACCAAAGCTACTCCGACGTTTCACAAGCTCGTCGCCCTCCACGGAGCCAGAAGTGCCTAAGGTACAAAAGCTCACAATATCCAAGAACCAAGCAGTCGAAAAATTGAAGGTTGAAAAGCCGGACGATGATCTGTTATCGGCGGGTACTAGCGGTCGACGGGACTCTTCAGATGATCGGTCGAAAGGAGACGAGGCAAACGTCAAGGTGGGCCAGAAGCGAGAGCTCGGCGCCGGGGTGACGAATGATGAGACGACGAAGCCCAAGGCAGCCCAGAGGAAAAGGCCGAAGGTGTATGTAGACCTTGACCCCTTGACCCCTTGACCCCCGGCCTTGCGGACTGCCACTGACTAGCATGCCAGGGGAGAAAACGGCAGGATTGATGGCCGTACGGCCGCGGCCAAAGCCATGGGATACAACCCTGCTGCCCACAAGCTTGGCCCGAAAGCCAATCAAGGGGCCATCAACGAGAAGTTACGTGCCCTTGATCGTACCAAGAAGCCGTGCAGGAGATGGCAGAAGACGGGCTTCAATATCAAATCCTTCACCGGCAGAGGATGGGAAGCACCTAGCTGGCGGACACCGCAGGGCAGGTCCTTCGGCGAGGTTGCCGAATCTGGAGAGAGCTCGTCGAATGATCTCGGCAAAGAAAACAGCAGCAGCAACGTGGGCAGCGAGCAGAGTCCCGCTCATGATAATGCGTACATGGCTAGTTCTCCCCTCCCAATCGCCCCGTCACCGGCCTGAATGTGTATTGGCGCTTGTGGGGTATCGTGCTCAAGACAGCTTCGGTACAATGGGGTGGTATACGATTTCAAGATGATTACGACTTTGGTTGTAACGCTTCTGGCTAATCAGAGCATGGTGTTTCGGCGTATGAATCTGGGGCACACTGACAGTCCGGCGGTCGTGGGGGAAGACGTGTTCTTTCTCGTCTCGATTGTATGCTCATGCAGCGCGAGGTCTCGACCCAGACCTGATCTTCTTGAGGGTCAGAAAAGTATGGCGTTTTATCAGGGAGCAATTGCTTGACTTCCTGGAGCTCGCATTGGGGGTTCCATTCGATCCAGAGGTCGAGGCCAAATGGCAAGCATATATTGTAGATAGACAAGTAAACCAATTCCGGAATCTCACCAATTGCACCATGGTTCCTGACTTGCATGATTCACAACGCAACAGAGCTTTGTCACGTGCTATCGGTATCGTTGGTAGATGGTGCTGCTGATATGAGGCATATGATAAATAATTCCATGATGATGATGATGATGATGATGATGATGCGGGGGGGTCAATTTTGATCACCAGCAACAACGCCCAGTCCAAAGGGTCCGCCAACCTTCTTGCCAACAGCTTTTCTTTCCCGGTTCAACACTGGCAATTCTTTTGCGGATCTTGATCTGTCATACAACATGCAAGACCCAGTGGTCCACCAACCGAATACCAGCACAATGCTGGATACTTAGCTTATCGGCACCTTCTGTCCAGGGCCGCCGTCAGACACAAGAACCAGCACCGCTGCTCTACACATTCGTGAATTGCTTTCGGGTCTTTGAAAAGGAAGTTGCAGACAGATACAATAGTCTTCCCTCCGATCCCTCCGCCCAAGGATATGTCAGGAGCCCAGGGCTCTTCTGGTCAATCACAGCCTCCGTGGCTTGGTCCCAACCCAGGCCGTACCTCATATGCAAACGTTGCTGCTGGAGTGGCGGGCTCCACGCAGCAGACCGCATCCGTGCATCTGCCCCCCGCAACTGGCCAGGGTGCATACTCCTCCATCTACGCCGATCAACCCTCACGGATACCACTTCCTGTACCGGCCGACCTTGATGCCCAAGCGGAAGGAGGAACAAGGATACCAGAGTCTTGGGCATCGGGCAGCGGACGAGACGAGCTCTTCAATACCCCCCACTATCTCCAGCAGGCGTTCAATCCTTGGGGCATGTGGCTCGGGAGCCCAACCATGAGCTTCTTCAGACCTACATACCTGCGAGGATCCAAGTACCTCGAAGATCTGGAGGCAGCCTACAATGCTAGCATCGCTGCTCAGCAGGAAGAGCCCCCCCGCCCGCGATCTGGCCATGGATCCCTTTCCAAGAGTTCGAGCGCTGTCAGTCTGCCGAGAATTCAAGCGTCCCATCGAGGAATGACCTATGAGATAATTGAACATCAACCATCAGTGGTGGTGGAAGAGACCGGACCAAGGCCGTTGCCTTCAAGATGGCAGGATTCCGACAAGCATGGTTCATTAGCGATTGGAGAGGATGGTCACCAAGTCAGATATGTCTCTCCGACCAAATCACCCGATCACGAAGCTGCCGCTGCTCGGACGGACCATCCGATGCCTCCTCAGGCCGGCATATACTACTACGAAGTCTACATAGAGTCAAAGGGCAAGGATGGAGTCATAGGGGTTGGCTTCTCTACTTCCAAGGTCCTATTGGAGAGGCTACCGGGATGGGAATCGGAGAGCTGGGCGTACCATGGTGACGATGGCAAGTCATTCTGCTGCTCGCCAACGGGCAAGTCGTATGGGCCTACCTTTGCGTCTGGCGACGTTGTCGGATGCGGTGTCAACTTCACCGACCGAACGGCTTTCTTTACAAAGAATGGCGTTTTATTAGGTACGTCCACTAGTACTCGAGCCAGGCGCGTCTTTGACCAAAGTCCTAGATACTGCTTTTCGGGACATTAAGGAGACGGAATTGTATCCTTCGGTTGGCATGAAGAAGCCGCATGCGCATTTGGTAGCCAATTTTGGTCAGAGACCCTTTTGTTTCGACATAGATACTTATGTGGAGGTTTGTCGCTCTCGTAGTCACCTGGAGATCCACTGCTGATGGATGCTATAGCGCAGACAGCAAAAGGTGCTGGAGGAGATCGACGCTGCGGACACCTCAGTGCTTCATCCTCATCTGGACAAGGACGATCTGTGCAAGGCGCTTGTCGCCCAATACCTTTCACACGATGGCTACGTCGAGTCGGCCCAAGACTTTGCAGAGGAAGTCCGGAGAGAGACAACGGCCCTGAATGGCACCCCTGAATCGCCTATCGATGGCTTCCTCGCTATAGAGGAAGACCACGACGCCGCGAACAGACAACGTAAGTCTTCATCTGGACCTCCCCCCCCCCCTTCCTAGATTTGTATGTGCTGAAGCCCAGTACCAGAGATAAGAGCAGCAGTCCTCGACGGCGATATCGACACCACCCTCAAACTCACCAACGCCTACTTCCCCACCGTCCTCTCCACCCACCGTGACATCAACTTCCGCGTCCGCTGCCGGAAATACATCGAAATGATCCGCCAAGCAACCGACGCCCGCAACTCACCCACCTCCAAATCCCCCACCAACGGCCACTCCAGCACCAGTAAAGACAACCGCAGCAATCCGGACCAATCGATGGATGTCGACGATGACGACGACGATGGCCACCCAGCAAACCAGGGAACCACCTCCGCCACCGCGCGGGAAGCCGACAGCAGCAACAACAACAGCTGGCACGGCCACAACGACGAGGACGACGACGAGATGGACACCTCCGACACCGCCGCCGCCGCCGACCTGCCCGATCCCATGTACAACAACGTGATCAGCCGTGCGATCGCCTACGGGCAGGAACTCCTCCAGACGTTCGCCGACGAAACGGACCCGGCGTTCCGGGAACACTGCAACGAGACGATGAACGAATTGTTCGGCATGCTGGCCTACAAGGACGCCCGCCAGAGCCCCGCCGCGAGGCTCCTGGAGAGCGGGGAGAGGGCCAAAGTGGCCGAGGGGTTGAATAGTGCCATCTTGGGTGAGTACTGGTCTCGTCCTTTACTCTCTCTCTCCATCCCTGTGTATTTGATGGCCTTTTTTTTTCTTTTTCTTTCCACTTGAGGGTTTGGTAACGTTGGAAGCTGACCCTTCGGTTCGGTCGGCGCCCAGTCACACTCGGCAAATCCTCCTCCACGGCACTGGAGCGCCTCTTCAAGCAGACCGCCGTCCTCACCGACCTGATCAGCGAGGACGGCGGGCCCGGCGCCCTGCTGAATCTGAATCATCTGCTCCACCAGAGCGGGGGACCGCAGCGGAGCAGGGCTGATGCGTTGGGCTCTCCCACGCCGTGATCTTTGCTTGCGGCGAGAAGTTTGGGAAGGAGTTTCTTCTCTCATGCATTGCAAATTGGTGTTTGGATGGATGGATGAATGGGGGCGTCTCACCACCAGGGCCGGAAAGGGGGGGGGGGGGGGGGGGAGGTTGGGGGGGTTGTGGGGGGGGGGGGGGGGGGGGGGGGGGGAGGGCCGACATGTGATGTTGGACTGTCGCAATATAGTGAATTAGTATACTTCGAAATTTGGCATGCTCTGAATTCACATGTGTAGTGAATAGTGCAGGTAGAACTGGATTGCGGGGTGGCGGAG